>JBCEWB010082772.1:0-12774 GCA_039654565.1 Peronia peronii
TTCTTTTTTAAGTTGTTTGGTTTGTTTTTGTCCTCCCCCCCCCCCCCCCCAGCCCACCCCACCCCCTTTTTTTTTTTCACATGACAGAAAAATTCTACTGGCACATTGACTAGGATGCATGGAAAGGTTAGTCTTATTAGGACCTATTTTTGAAAAATGATCATTGAGATATTTGGAAAACGCCGGGACTTAAAAACATTTCTATTTCTATCAGGTTTCAGCTGTAGGACGAACCCTAACGGGATTTAACAATGGGAAAAATTCGTGGATACATTTTTTCTCAACTGACAGGCAGAACTGTTGTAATGCTGGTAAGACTAACAGTTTTGTTAGCTATTTCCCTTCCGGGACGCCGAGGAACTTCAGTGAAATCGGCCAGTTTCAAGAAATATCCGGTAAAACTTCAGGGCTGTGATGTCGTGCCCAGAGACAGGACCGAGGGAAACGGAACAACCGTCGAATGCGCAATGGAGTGCGTAGCAACAGGACCATGTTGCGGCTTCAAGAACAGCGTGAAGAGTGCAGCATGTGAAATCTGTTCATGTTCCAGAGTCTCCAACGACCTTTTTCGGTGATTCTACTACTTTTGTCACGAGAAGACATGTTGCAATGAATAAGACTCTCCAAGGAAATATACTTCAGTACAACACGAACTTAAGTGCTGGAATGGTGGTAAAATGAGTGATAGGCTACATGTTTTTGTAAAAACGCGCAGTTACTTCAACTTTCACAGCCTCCATCTTTCCTGTAAACTGTCTGGTTTTTTTTCTTTGTTTTGTTTTGTTGGTTGTTGTTGTTGTTGTTGCTGTTGTTGTTGTTTTGTTTTTGCTTTTGTTTTGTCATAATAGTGATACTGCTATAGTTCCTGCTACCACTTTTGTTACCCCAATATCTGCTATCACTTGTCGCTTTTATTTTTTCCATCAGCAATACAATTACAAATTATCACTTTGTTGTGATTTCACCGTGCATTCCACATCTCTGCAGGTTTCCTCACTCCGAATATCATCTGTCCTCCAAATCACTGTCCTTTACTATTACCACGCCTAAAGCCATGCTGCTGGTACCATTACTATTACATCTACCACTGCCAATCCTGCTCCCATTTCTGCCTCTTGCTATTATTATTGCTACTATTGCTGCTACTAATATTGCTACGGGCATTACACACATTACTACTTCCACTATCACTGTCACAATTATTTCTGCCTTTGCTATTGCTGTCAGTACTACCTCCACTATTGATTTCTACTAGTAAGCTTATAACTAGTACTACTGTTATTGCCTCTTCTTCTGCTAGTACAGCTACCACTACTTCTATTACATCTACTATTAATATCAATACTGTTGCTCTATTACTATTATTTCTTTTGCTGCTGCAGATGCTGCTGGTGCTGAACCATCATACTTACTGCCACTGGTGATTGCGATTCTCCTTTGGCTATCAGTTTTCGCTGCAACAGCTATCAAATTAATTTTTTTTTTCAAATTATCTGCCAATGTGATTCGTAAATAAATACATAAATAAAATACAGCTGACATATTTTTGAGAGCCACATAATAATTTCACCCACAATAAAGTGATGCTCTCTGTGCAACATCGCATTAACAGACTATCATACCTGGCAAATGTGAGTTAATATTTTGTAAAGAAATTTGTTTCAAATTTTGTTAAATGTATGTGACCGAATGATTTGGTTGAGCCGTGAGATGAAGTCAATTTCAGTAATATGGAGTATTTGCTCAGGAATGAAACATTCGTTATACATATACGTTTTATAATACTGATTATTATATATTTCAGGTTTTTCTAGGGGTTTCAAGTATCACCAACTCAACATTCAACATGACGTTACTAACGCCCTCTTTGAACGGTACCTTTTACGTACCTATCCAGTTTCAGTTTAAGGTCGTATGGAATGTCGTAAATGTTACCATGAGCCGCAGATTTCACGGATCAGTGCAAAACGGGACCACCTTCATCTCCTACTCCCTCTCGGAAATAGCTAGGCTAGACATATATGTTCTACTGACCACAAACCACTTTCTGATCTTCATCAACGACCTGTACCGCACAAGTTACGTGTATGAGCCGGACGTTGGCGGACAGAGGAGAAATATCATGCAAGTTCTCGTCAGTGGCCATGTCAACGTGATCGAACTAGGCTGTTAGCTTTTCATTCGACTTCAAGCTCCTGACGCAGGTCCAGACTCCCTGTTAAAAATCTAGATTCACGATCACCTGTCTTTTAAATCTTAGATAATATGATGCATGGGGGTAACATATGACCCTATAGATAGTTGTATCGTTCTGTAATACAATTCCAGTTTACCTAAACATGATAAACAGCTGTGTCCCCTCGCCCCATCGACTACAAAAAAATGACGTGGTCTGTCTTAGCATTTTGTTTTTCATTCTTAACTTCAAAAGGCAAGAAACAATGGCTGCCAAAGATCAGGCATGATGATAGGTCAGACTTTAAGTTAAACTGAGCCATTTTGAAAAAAGAAGTTAAATTAGATATATTAACTTTAAGATCTTTTGAAACGGTCGTGTTTAATTTAAAAAACAAAAGATCCATTCAAACCAAAGTTCACCGTTCAAGTTTGAGCTAAAGATTAAAGTCCAGGTTCTTGACTCAAGTCCGGTCTCATGACAGGAGTCCAAGCATATCATTCAAATCAAAGTTTGCCATTCCTGTCACAGCTCACAATTCAATTGTTAGCTCATAATTCAAGACTAGCCCAAGACTCAATTCTCAGTTAATTTTACGGTTACAGTGCTAGCTCACTATTCAATTTGGGTCGTCTTTAAAAGGTGCCAAGATTATTTGCCAAGAATTCAAATCTTAGCTCAGATTGCAAGTGTTAGCTTATCATACAAGTCTTAAATTATCACTGTATACTTAAGTCTTAGTTCACTGTCATTGCTGACAGTTCAAATTTTAAATCAGGATTCATATTGTTCTAGAAAAGTCAAGTCTATCAATCTGTGATGTATAATTATGAGAAGGAAATCATATTCTTAGATCAAATTTTTATCATTATGATTTAAGAGGACCAAGCAGCATTTTTCAAGATATCAGATCGGACTGAACAATCTGTCAAAAGTACTACAATATTAAAGTGATGAATATGCGTTACTCACTTTGTCTTTTTTTATTTGAATTTTGAAGAAGAGTATGTTAGCAATATCATCTGTATGTGTAAATGTAAATCAAGGAGTTGTCAGTATTTTTTATATAGTCGTGTTGTTTTCTTTGCAATACATTTAATATCTTTCCTATTAAATTTTAAAAAATGACTGAAGATTTTCCACAAGATTAAACTGAATTACATCTCAGTAGCTTAAGAACCAGATTTGACAAGATTCTATAGATATTATACAATAGATTGAAATCAAATTGTTTCAACTAATTATAGGAGACAGAAGCTGAGATTCTTCGAAAGATGTCAGACTAAAGATGATGGCAGGACTTAGTGTAAGAATATCAGCATAAATCTAATACTTTGAATAGCACAGCTTTCATATTTATTAAAATTGCTCTTGAATTTAGTGGATCAATATTGATATGTACTGCATAAAACACACGTGCAAAATTTTGCAGATCGAGTTCTATGAAAACTAAAAATATAAAAAGAACTGTAGGACACCATGCCGCATAGTAAAGGTAACGAAACATCTCATCTACAGTACGGTTATTTAGCGAGGCTGTCGAACAACATGCGGACCGAAACCTGGGCAAGTTTTGAATATCGAAATCAATGATTATATTGTCACGGATAAGTCTGGATTGCTGCTTCTTATTATTTTGTCTCCAGGAAATGTGGGGCGAAGTATTTTCCCTCTGCATCACATTTCTTCATAAAGTGATACAAGTGATACAAGACCAACTACCTGTTGGATGTTATGAAGGAGAAAATAATTACAGTATTAGATTATAAATTCCAGGACTGATCGCTCTATCTGTGTCTGTGTGTGTCATTGTGTGTGTATGTGTGTCTGTGTGTCTGTCAAAGTCTGTCTGGAGTCACTAGTACTGAAGCGAAATGTGCTATACGGCCCATCCCTCTCCAGATAGGTTTTCAGTTCGGAGCTTTCTTCTCCTGAATGGTCTGTCCACTTCACAAGACCCATCCGCCGCGAGGAGTTTACAGCACTTGGTGTGCCCAACCCCTGTTCCATCTATGAAGAAGACTGACACCCCCCCCCCCCCCCCCCTCCTCCCGCAAGACATTGCAAGGTATGTTAGATCAAGACGATCCGATTGTTTTACTCTGGTGGCAAAGAAGATGTTGACTATCTGTCTCCGAAAAGCACGGAACTTCACAGTGGCTTTTTACCATTATGGTCTCAAACTGGAGTGAGCGTTTGGATGAGCATGTGTTAATAATCCACTCAAGTCGGAAAACAATTGACATTTGAAAAGCAGTGATTACTATGTTAAATGAAAGATGCTAATACTTGTGAATAAAGAAGATGTTTGAAATCCTCCACAAATCCCTTAAACTGAATGCCTTTTCTAAAAAAAAATCACTGAATCTCTCTGTCCTTCTCTCTCTCTCTCTCTCTCCTCTCTTTCTCTCTCTCTCTCTTGATCTTTCTATGTGCCTCTGTGTAACTATCTGCCCGTATGAAACGTATTTTGAATTACTTCCAACGATTCAACAAGCCATCCATCCACCCATCCATTCAGCCATCCATCCATCCATCTATCCATCCATCCATCCATCCATCCATCCATCCATCCTTTTCCCTTTTCTTTCTTTCTCTCATTCCATGTCTCTCCGAAAAGGATCAAATAACATTAATGTCTTGAGCTCCACTTCTACTTAACTCAGTCACAGTGTTGAATTTACAACTATATTCTGGACTCTCAGACACTGATGGTGCTACGTGCCAGAAAACTGCCATCGGTTTTCTTCACCTCGTCAAAATTAGTTTTCACCTGATCAGTTGGCTGTTTCGGATTTCTTCTCTCGGGACACTCCGAAGTCTAAGTATGTGACGTGGCCGGGGTATTTGCATGTATTGCTTCTGGTAACATTAGATCGTGACAAGGCTCCTCAGCTCACACGGAAATCGGAGTGAGAGTTAACACTGCTTTTCCAACTGATCCTTTAGATGTTTTCTTTCTTTCTTTCTTTTTCTGTCTTTCGTTTTTTCTTACTTTCTTTCTTCTTTCTTTCTTTCTTTCTTACGATCTTTCTTTTTTTTCTTTCCTTTTTTACTTTTTCACTTTTTCTGTCTTTTTATCCTGTTCTCTTTCTTTTCTTTTTTTCTTTCTGTCTTCCTTTCATTCATTTCTTTTCTATTTTCCTTTCTTTCGTTTCATCTATTTATATCTCACTGCATAATTCCCGCCCCCCCCCCCTTTTTCCCCCTTTTGAATCAAGGATGTCGCTTGTCATTATTCAGCTGTTTTCTCACAAAATACAGTTGTCACATATCTCAACAATAGGCATACCAATCGAAAGAATTTGCAATTATTACGCTTTGTAAGGCAAAGAAAAAAACAAAAAACTAGTGCAAGAACTATTGTAAACTACTAAATCTAAGACGATCAGCATTCTGGTTTCGAGGACGAATCTTACTGAGCTGGCCTTGAGGCTTCCTGCCAAATGATGCTATGTCGCCGCGCCAAAGCAGTTTTACAAGTAAGGATTAATTTAATTTAATTTAATTCACTTTAATTTTTTTTCATTTTTTAAATATATATTTTATCTACCTTATTTCATTTTATTTGTTTCATTTTATTTTATGTTATTTTGTTTATTTCTTTTATTAATATATTCTATTTCAACTGGTTTATTTTATTTGTATTGCAAATATTTTTTAACATTTATTTTTTTACTTATCTCCTCATCTTTCATTTTATTTATCTATATCTTTGTTTATCTGTTTACCTATTCATTCATTCATTCATTCATTCATGTATTGAGTTTTTGTTCTGTTTCATTTCTTTCTGTCCGTTTTACTCTGGCTTGGGCTGTCTTCTCGTCACCATCTCACCCTGTCTCAGTCTCAATTTTCACTCTGTCTCTCTTATTTGTCCTCCGGCTTTGCTTCCGTCATTTTCACGTTCTACCAAGTTATCCTTGTTTCGCCCCTCTTTCCCTGGTCTTTTTTCTTATGCCCAAAGCCACTTCAGTTCCCCCTTTTCCCCCCCCCCCCCAACCTCCTCCCATCTCCAGCTGCGCACGTGTTGAGAGGAGCAGAGAGGATCTGGATGAGGCCTGCATCGATTGGTGACCGCTTGGATCCGAGACGTGAGCAGAAACACGACTCTTTCTAAAGACGCCAAGTTCATCTCGAGGGCCGACATATGATTACCGCTTGCTCTAGACAACAGACAACGAATTCGGTCTGGATCTACAAGTGTCGAAAGAGACTTGGTCATGCGATAACTGAAATAGGTTTGTAAACAATGGCGCTCAGAAGCGCATTTTTCTTTTTCAGTCATAACCAATGGGAAATTAGTCTTAATTATAGTTCACGAGATAATCACCGCAGGAGGTTGAAAGACGTAATTAAACATATTTCGCTCTCATTATCTTTTTTGCTGCAGTAAGTATCTACACTGTACATAACAATTACACTCTTATATTAGCTATTCATAGCTCAATGTTTTCCACATTATACGTGAATAACACAGGTCCCTCTAGCATGTCCGCGAATCAAACGAACTGTTCCCTGCTAGTACATGTACGTGATTTCTACGGGATGCAAGAAGGGTCCATTGAATATAATGGAGATTGTTTTTGACCAGCACTATTACTTTCCTTTACCACACACGAGGGTTACTGTAGAAACAGTGCAGAGGAGAAAAAACTCACTTTTCTTCTTGTCATTTGAAAAACTGATCACAAATTTTTTTGCTAAAATCATTGCGATATGAAGAAAATAGCTTCCTCTTGCATTTTTGTTTGTTTGTAATTTTTTATAATTTACATTTCAAACAAAGAGCATAAAAGGCATTTGTTCCCTCTCTATGCTGCTTGTTCAATACCCTTGTACCTGGCAAAGGGAAATAACGAAGCTGGTCAAAAACAATCCCCATCGTCATGGTTACTTGGACCGTTGGAAAATCTACTGTAAAAAAAAAAAAAGATTAAACATGTAAAATTGTCTTGCCCAATAAATATAAAATTCTAACGATTGTGCTTTTTTTTTTTTTTTTATACACCCCAAATCAAACTGCGTGTTACAGGTACTTGTAATTCACTCATGCATCTTTTATTATGTAATTATGTTTCCGTCTCCGCCCCATTTTTTTTCAAGTGAACTAATATCATGAAACAAAAGAATAAAAAATATATAAGTAAATGCCTTAGATTATATTTAATCTGCCATTTGAACCCTTATTGTCCCATAATATGAACGTAAGAGATATTGGAAGAAAGTTTCATTTGAGTACAACAGAATATAATTTCTGCTTCTTTTATTTCAGTATAGCTCCTCGTGAAGTAGCTATGTAGCTGAATTAAAAGAGAGAGAGAGAGAGAGAGAAAGACAGAGAGAAAGAGAGAAACGAATAAAATTCAGAGGAAAGTGTCATAAACTTTCTGTTGTTTTGTTTCGTTTTGTTTTTTTCTTATAGATAAATTATGAAGACTTGTCACAGGGGGTCAATGATAAACATCGGCAAGGGGAGAATGTAAGGTATTATATTACTTTCTCACGTATCACTGTTTTGTCGAGATGGATCTAATTGTTTAACCTCCCATAGTGACAGTGAGAATAGTTTCATAATCTCATTTTCCTGTTCTCTAGTTTGAAACAATATTTTACATGGTGAACATATGTTTTCCATGTCATAGAATCTGATTTTCTTATTCTTTTGCATGATTAAATCTACGTAAACTGTTGGCTATCGCATTAACCCTTTGGCTGCCAGTATATTTTCTATTATAATTCGAAAACATTATTTCAAACGATCACATGGATTTCTTGCTATATGTTTTGGTGAAACCAAACTCTTGTTATGAATACTGATATTTTTGGCTTTCAAAAATTGATCAACAACATTGATCTCATCACAGAGGAAAGAAAAGAATGGGCTTATGAGTCTTCTGACACTGAATGGGTTAATATTTGGAGAACCTCATACAGGGTGTATTCATTGCACCAGAAATTCATTAAAGATAAAACAAAGCACTAAAACCAAATCGGAGACTAAGGGAGAACTACAGCTGTGCATAGTGGGAGAAAACTCAAATTTTGTTTTTAAAGACTTTTATACTTTTTGTTTGTTAAAATTATTGATTGCTTTGGACAACACTGGCTATTTCTACTGATCTTTTCAGGCGGGACAATTAAGCTCATCACTAAACCCATAGAGCATAATATTGAACCTATTTTAAAAAATGAACATCTGCTGTTCTACCTCTTTAATCTTCAATGGGAGACGTGAAACGTGGAAGGAGGAGGGAGAGAGAGGAGGGCTTTGATACTATGACTGCATTTTCAGACCTAGACGAAGCTCTTGATATAAAGTGATAGATTTAGTACTGACTGAACCTTTTGAGTTTTGTTAACCATACAATGAGATCATTTTGTGCTGATTCTATATTGTCTGCCTTAGAAGCCTCTAGAATAATCCACACGTATAATATATTAGCATGTATTTACCTCTTAATTTTTATAAGTCATTCCCATCAAATTTATCACGCTGGGCTGTAGAGGGTTAAAACTGTAAGCGATCATAAGATAAGATAACATGTAATAAGATAAACTTTATTTGACTTCAAAAAGAAATTCAGTTCACTGTTGGTGAGACACAGTATACATACAACATATATTCACATTTACATGCATAAAGATAAAAATATTGTTTGGTCATACCAGCAGTCATGTTATCATTGTTGCTTCATTTTTTTATCTTTCTATCTCAGAGTGAAAAGAAACTTTTAACAGAGTGGCACGCTGTCCTGGCGCAAATGAACTTATGGCTGTCTATTATGGAATGATCTAGTGAACACGTATTCATACTATTTCAGGAGAAATAAAATATATTAAAATTTCTCTCTTTCTTTCTTTCTTTCTTTATTTTTTTGGAATCACTTTGAGCTAAAGTGAAATGAGGGGGCAGGAGAGGGAGGGGATCCCTTTTGTCCTTCTGTTTCTCTCTTTTTTTTTTTTATCTTTCTCCTTCTGTTACTTTTTTCTTCTCTTTTTTTTCTATGACTCAGTCCTCTTCCCACCTCCCCTCATCTCTATCTCTCTCTTCATCCATGTTTCGTTTTCTTTTATTGTTGTTATTATTTTTTGTATTGTTGTTTTGTTTTGTTTTTTTTGCTTTTGCCTTTCTCAAACCAGCCATGTTTAGAAATAAGAGAGAGCATGTAATAATATCTTCAATAATTGGAAAGAAGATAAACAAAACTAAACACAATTTAAAAAAAAAAACTGATCACTCAGTTAGATAAAATAACCAGAAAAATATCCACGGCATTGTTGTCTCTTTCATCGTCATCAGATTGGTGTTGTGACGATGATTTAATGCTGAGACATCATCATGCGCTATATTTTATGTTCCCATGTTACTGTTGCCATCCATTCCACAAGTGTCTGTTCTCATTCATTCTGCCAGGTTATTCTTTGCATTAACATTTCGCATTAGTTTTTTATTATCATTATGATTATTTTTATTATTATTATTATTGTCATTATTATTATTGTTATTATTATTATAATTATCATCGCTTGCTGCCATATCAAATCTTAAATTCTGAAAATTATAGGACACTTCTTTATTTCTTTGCTGCAAAACAAACTTGATCTCTATCAATGTTTTTCATTCTTGGAGCTAATTCCGCAGAAATTTGATTTATTTATCAGGAGACACCTCCCGGAGATGAACAGCATTAATCTGCCAATGTTGGGATGATGGGAAGTGTTGAAAAATCTAATATTTCATTTCCTGCCTAGTTCCATTTTCCCTTTTCTGTGCCGATGATAATAAGGATAAAGAGCTTTTTTTTTTTTTAATTGATAAATGTTAGCACATATAAAAATAAGAAGAAATTTTTTAAAATGCAATATTGGCAGCACAAGGTTATGATGATCTGTGTAGAGAACGTTCCTTTTTCCGCTTTTGAGCTCTAATACGAGATTTTTTTTGTGTTTAACCTTTTTGTAAATGAATTCATTGCACAGGGAATGGCAGAGATGACACTGCTCGCATTATGGTGTCTTGTACTGCTCCCATTACGGGGTTTTGTACTGCTCGCATTATGGGGTCTTGTACTGCTCCCATTAAGGGGTCTGTACTGCTCCCATTATGTGGTTTTTATTGCTCGCAATTCGATGTCTTGTACTGCTCTCATTATGGGGTTTTGTACTGCTCCAATTATGGGGGTTTGTATTGCTCGCACTATGATGTCTTGTACTGCTCCCATTATGGGATTTTGTACTGCTCCAATTATGGGGTTTGTACTGCTTTCATTATGGGGTTTTGTACTGCTTGCATTTTGGTGCCTTGTACTGCTCCCATTATGGGGTTTGTATGCTCCCATTATGGGGTTTTGTACTGCTCGCATTATAATGTCTTGTACTGCTCCAATTATGGGGTTTTGTATTACCCGCATTATGATGTCTTGTACTGCTCCCATTATGGGGTTTTGTACTGCTCCAGTCATGGGGTTTTGTACTGCTCTCATGATGGAATTTTGTACAGCTCCCGTAATGGGATTTTGTACAGCTCCCATTATGGGGTTTTTGTACTGCTTGCATTCTTTAATTTTGTACTGTTCGTATCATGGAATCACGCACTATTTGCACCATGAAAGTTTAATTACCAGAAAATTGCTGATTTCTTCAGGAGACATGCAAATGACCACCCAAAAAATCTTCTGCTTGATATTTTACGCATTTAGATTGAGGAGTTTCTGTTAGGTTAAAAAAAAAAAAGGCAAGAATATTCTGTTGTCCAATTTCGGTCTAAATTGATGATTTAACAGCTGTCAGAAAATAGTTCATCAAGCTTTTAAAGTTCTCAAATTCAGGCCAGGATAAAAAATGTTTCTTTCTTTCTTTTCTTTCTTTCTTTCTTTCTTTTTTTTTCTTTTACATTTTATGGCATATGAGAGAGTATGAAAAGGAGAGAATGTAACTTAAGCAATTACATTAGTTTATCGGATAAGACCTGGTTTATCATGCGTGTGACTCATTCCAAACTAAATTTATCTTCCGGAAAGACAATATTGCCGCAGTAGTTGAAAAGTCAGGAGTCAATCCTAGGCACAGTAGTCTGTTTCGACTCGAACCTTCATAATCTTCAGTGTGAAATCACTGAAACTAGAAAAAAAAAGAACGCGTATTTTTAGAAGTCAATGATCCCCCAGCATTTAATTCGAAAAACTGTACCATGAAGTGGCGAACTACACGTAAAGAAGGCCCTGTTTACGTTACAATCCGCTGAAGGACTCTTAGCCATGTACAAGAGACGAGCGTATATCGCGACAGTGTCCAAGCAAGCAATAGTAAAACTCTGAAAATCTTAAACCATGTTGTTGTATCCTGTTACAGGTATTGAATTGCTGATTCCCTTGGATCTACGTCAAAAGCCGTCTTGTCCTTCGGATACGGCGCATTAGAGAGATCCCTGTTTATGTAATACATATTGTCTATGTAATAGACATTGAAGAACTGTTAGCAATTAGAATAGACGACCGTATCCTTGTCCAAGCAAATAGCTGCAAATTCTCTGCCTAAGTTACAATGGTTTCTTGGTTCTCTCGCAACTGTCATTATTATTATTTAATTCAACATTAAGTATTGTATTTCTGCCCACCAGTCCTGCCGTGTGACCGACACTCAAGTCGTAAAAACCATGTTATTGTGGCTTTTTTTTTTTTTTTTTAGAAATTCGCGTCATATAGGTGATATTACTGTGGCTTCTTATAAATATGAACATAGTTAAAGCTATGACAATTTGAAACAAGCTTCGAAGACCAGAAGGAGCATTTCAACCAGAGCGACAGTGTAGTCTTAGAGTTGACCTTCGACAAACTTAAAGTAAGCTCCATTCATGCTGACTGAATATTGGTCAGCGTAAAAGCGTGTGCTCCACAATTGTGTTCTCAAGGAAACACTCAACTAAACAATTTTCTTAGCTCATCAGCCTTTCAAAACCATTTCTAATTGAGTATCTAAATATGTCATTCTATGTTGTATAGAACTGCACATAGACTAAGTAAACAAGAAAAATGTATCCTCGCAATATTTTGTCTGCTTCAGCAGTTCCTGGCACAAGACTGTTGCTTTGGTTTGGCTGGCGAAGCATTGGCTAAGTGCTGGTTTTCACGTATTCCCATGTACTCTCTGAGTGCTGTAGTAAAATTACCGTCATTAACACTCTCATTGCGGTGTGATGTTTCAATACAGCCATTATTGGCGTTCCATGGTCTAGCGTATCCCAGTTACTGCATTCAAGGAGTGCATTTTGGGTATGGTTTACTTAGCCATGTTCATGTTCCATTTGATCATCTTACATTAGCGCATTCTGAATTATTAATACTATCTTCTGCATGAGGTTCTTGGAAAGTGTTAAATATGACAGCTGTCTATTACTTATTTACCTGATAACCTCTATTTATCAGTTAATTAAAGCCACTAATCTCTCTGTTTGTGCCCCCCCCCCCTTTTTCGCTCTCTCTCAGTAAATGGACATTCTATATGACTCTCTCTCCCTCTCTATTTTATCTATCTATCTATCTATCTATCTATCTATCTATCTATCTATCTATCTATCTATCTATCTATCTATCTAT
>JBCEWB010082793.1:0-12773 GCA_039654565.1 Peronia peronii
AACTGGTGTCAAAGGATAACTGAGAGATCACTCTTTCACACTGTATCAATAACTCAATTTGCCCAAAATGTACCTTGAGGACCGAACTGTCATGACGCATCGCATTTGTCCACAATTTCCACAGCAAAGAAGAAAAAAACACCAGAGCAACATTACAAAGCCTTCTCAAGTCATATGTGCATTTCCTTTTAGCTCCACTTTTTTAAGATGTATCATGATCACAATGACTCAGAGAGGAACAATATACTTAGACCACTTTACTTGCATCCCACCCTTTCTTGGTGGTAAAGCACTGACTGTTCTTTGCAAACCACTGTGAGAATAAGAGTAAATGATATTGTCTGTTATTTCTCACCCAAAGGGAGGAAGGATATCACTAGTCACTTAAAAAAAGACCCCTTGAGTCCTTTTGCCATTACACTAGATTAATCAACTCTATTAGTCCTTCAAATATATCTTAATTTATAAAGACAAAAACGGTCTTGACTGTATTATTTACCCACCAGAAATTTTCACAAATGTCCCAGGTATTTTCTTCCAGTAATCTCCACAAGGTCTGTTTCGAGCTATTCCATAACGGAAGAAAATCTCCCCATTAGGAGTGAGAGCCCACACACCTGTCTTTGTCATTGCCAGATCCATTGCTTGAATACCTTGTGTCAATGAATATAAGGATTCATTTTATAACATAATTCTTTATAAAATGTATGAGAAACTTAAGTCAGATCCACATCCTCTTACAATAATGTTGTCCAAGGAGCTATATTCAAATTCATTTCATAGAAGATAATATATGTGATCTCACAGTAGCACCACATAACAGTCTAATCTTATTGTCATTTCACTTTACATCCCATAACACTATGTACATTTCTTAACAGTATCTATTTTAACCATCAACATAGTGCTAATCAACAGGGTGAAACAGATTGACTAATGAGGTAATTACTCTCCCTCATATCTAGAATTTTGTAATGACAATGATTTCTAACTTTCCAAATTTTCTCACTTTAAATTGATAGGATACCTCAGAGAAATATATAATTTCTTAGTTGCAGTACATCAAATAATAAATACTAGCTATACTTCCAGCTTCCAGTCAATAAAGGTACATACACAGGAAATTCTTTTCACTGTCTGAAAACCACTGTTAAATCGAGTTACCTGGCACATGCACCCATTCCTGTCCAATTGGTAATTCCTCTGTGATCCCCGCTCTAACATAGGTCAGTCTGCGATTGTCAACAGCCCAAACCTTAAGAAAAAATTTTTCAACTATTATTTCTCTATCATTTAAAAAAAAAAAAAAAGAATAAAATTTTCACTTCATGGCAGAACATACAAAAAAAAATATTCTTTGTTAGGATGACAATTTTCTCTCATTTAACTTAAAATACAGGCCTACTGTTTCATGGGCACCTGTGTGCAGTAAAAATTCTTGGTACTGATTCAAAAGTGTTATTTATCATCATTTGTCTATTAATCTGTAGTCAGAGGATCTTACATTCAAAAAGGCTCCTCTTATTTGTTTCTTAAAGCCTAAATGAGATACAGTCATATTTATATGAAATAAACAAAGAAGAGAACTCTTACCATCCAGTCTAGCGGACCAGTGTGCACCTGTGTGAAGACGATGTCGGAAAATGAGTCTATCGGCAACCAGGCAGGGCTGAGATTGTGATCAGAAGGAGGTTTTGCTCCTATACGCTGGAATATGACACCTTCATGGTCCACAGCCCACACATACAGAGAGTTACAGCTCAGATGAACTAGATGGGTTTCACCTACAGAGAAAAGTTAATATCATATACAGTATAACACACTACAAGCATCTCATTGACTGTTCAGTTATACTAAATATCAACACGCAAATTACGTCCAAAATAATTAAAACCAATAGTGATGAATTGAACGAGATAAAAAAATTTATGTATTGGTTATCCAGGGATATTGATGACCTCTCACCACCTTTAATTGTAGAAGGGCTTATAAAAGGAACTATAAAGTCTGTGTAGAACATTGATAACATTATTCACCACTAGTGCCATATTGATTTGAAAAGGCAGAGGTTTTTTCTAATGTATGTGCTAAATTGCAGCATATATATACAAGTCTAGTGCTCAGTTCATCAGTTAATATGTTGACTCATTGGCCTGAGACATTCTGAACCAATTGTGAGCATCTCCAGTAAAACATCAAATTAATGAAAAATGTTGGCTTTATTGTCTAGTATACTGTATGATAAATGCACTACTTTCAATCCCTGGTGTTACAGACAGATAGTGACATTTCAATCAATAAACTCCCAAGGTCAACAACCATGTTTAGAACGAACCAACTAGAAATAGGTGCTGTTTTCTATAAATATTTACTCCTTATTTTGCTTTAAACAAGACAGCATTTACATTAACAAGGAAGTCCAAGATTCAGACAACCTACATCACAGACACCAAAGTACATGTACAGTGATGTGAAACTCTCTTCTCCTGCGATAACCAAATGAGTTTCTGAAGCAAATAACAGTCACTTTGTCTCAAGTATTTAACCATTGTGGATATAGTTCTCATCTATCTGTAATCCCTATGCGCAGTGTGACAATTCACATGTATTTCAGATTTGTACCAAAGACTGTCAAGTCCTCACCTAACTGTGACAAGTCTAAGGCAATCCAACCAGAACCTTGTGGGCACTGGGATCCTACACCTGTGCGGATGAATACATCACCATCTGTGGTCAAACCCCATACAGCCACGGGTCCTGCTGAGATACAGCAGAAGTTGCCACAGGAGGGGATGAAGGATGCCTCTGACTGTGCACCCTTGAACGTGTACACATCTCCATTAGCATGCTGTGCCCATACAGCACCTGCAAAATGACAATCTTAAATTGTTAGGATCAGTTGATAATCACACTTAATGAATGGACAGAAGGTATTGACTACAGCAAGTGTGCTGATATAGCATTAAATCTGAACTCCACTGACAGTTCTCGGGCTAATTTTGCCCAACAGGTTTGTCGCACAGCTTGTCCATGTAGTAAACTGTCTAAATATAAACCATGTGGGTCATTGTTTGATTTCACTGATTGGCGACACTGTTACTGCCATGCCCGATTTCAGACTACCTCTAGAAGCTGAATACACAAATTTTCTACAATCATTATCAATCATCATCCTATATAGAAATCTTATATAAACATAAACTGAAGTTGGCTTTAAAATCATATCAAAAGACTCCTTGTTCTACCCCAGTCCAGATGCGCTATGTTAGCAGAGACCAGTTTCCATGCTGTGGAGGCGGACATCTTGGCAGGATGAGCTTCCAACCAGTGATAACCTGGGAATAGTGAAAACAATACATATCCAGATATACTATAATACTTTCACTGGACTGATTTAAAACTCGAGCTTACACAATGTGTATCACTCTATGGGAATATGGATGTCTCAAATTTGATACATATTGTTATGCATATATGTGTATGCATGTTAGTGTATGTCAAAAAAAATTATGATGAAACCACATCCTTCCCCATGCTGACTCAGTATGCCCACTAGGCAAAGATCATTAGTGAATAATAAAGGGCAAGTGCTTTATGGAACAGTCCTATATAGCACTAAACATTACAATGCAATCAGAATAAAATGGTGCTACTTCTCTTTCATAACTCCACACTAAAAGAGGAGTACTGGTAAACAATTACAGCTCTTGATTTACACCATTTCATCACTGGAGCATATTTTCATTTAAATGCCCCTATAAACAATACAATATTTTTTCTGATTTCTTTCATGGAAATGTATAAAAAAATAATAATAAATACACTGATGCCATAATATGAAATGAAATTCACATGTGACTCATTTCAGCTGTTTGCTCAACATATCAACCCTTTAAAGCTTGATTTCCCAAGTGACACTGCCATTGTTTTAAGAAAACTGCAATTATATGGGGCAAAAACACTTTTCTATGGAAATTAACTTGATCCTGAATACTGACCTTGCCATAGTTCACTTTTCAGGAATTGGACACTTAAAACAATTTGGCTTTCAAGGGTCAAACTGCAGTTTCTGCAAAATAATGACAGCAGCACTATAGACAATTACAATTTCAGGGGTTGATATATATATACATTGGCTGCTGACCTTGCACACTGCCTCGACACACCTGTAGCACATTTTTAAAGTCCAGGGCCAACCACACACCCTGGGAGCCAGCAGTGATGAGGCCGCCTCGATTAGTGCTGAGAATGTAGGACAACTTCTTGGGATCAAATTTCCTGGCCACAGCCTTAATCATGTCCAGAGTGCTCTCGTCCTGCAGAATATACTCACTCATGGGTACCTGTAAAAACATGCATGATTTTGATAATGCATTTCCTACTGAGAATCATCCCAGTGCCTTGCCACTTTAACCCCTTTGTGACATAAAGTCAGTTAACTTTTTATCGCATGCTGCTTCTGACACAGTGAGTATCTTCTAATACCATCACAAAGAAAATACACAACCCTCTCATCTTCATCATCCTAGCAGCTCCAAGCCCCATGATGAATACTGTTCATCAAAGCAACATTTTTCCCCTTAACTGTTTAAGGAAAAATGTCATTTACCATGTGAGTCATGAAAGGGTTAATACCTCAACAAATTCATCAAGCCAATAATTAAGTTTCTTTGCTAACTACATGGAATTTGTCTTAGTTCTTTGCTTGTATTCCAATTGCTAGAAAGTTCACAAGTCATTTCTGATTTACAGATCTGGCCACTGAAATTACATATGTAGTTGTGCAAAACAGATCAGATAGCAGAAAAAGATGATTCCTGATTACAGAGGAGACCACATGTTGAACCTGTATGAGTTTTTGACATGGTAGTGCTGAGTCTCACCTGCCACCATTGGTCCTGTCCCAGGGGATGTTCCCGACTCGCACCGACACAAAACCAAATCTGACCCAGGACATCAATGGCCCAGCCCACGTTCTCATTGTCTATGGTCACATGGGAAAACAGGTAGGGAGCCGTGTCTCTAGTGATTGAAGTAACAAGAAATGAGAATTGTGAGTAAAGTAGTTTCCATCATAGAACATTTCATACATTTACTGACGCCTGTGTCCAAATTGGTTTTAAGAAATGGCTTAAAAAAGAAAGAAAGAAAGAATGTGTATTTCTCCCTTTACATAAGCCTCACCTCTGGACCAACTCCCATCCTGTGCCTTCAGGTATTTCATCGGACACTCCCTTCCTCACCAATAAGCACAGGCCCTCTGTGATGGCCCAAACCACTCCATAACGACAGATAATATGCTTGATCTTGTGGCTACACTCTACTTTCTTGGATTTGAAACAGGGTCTCTCTTGTGACAAGCCTCTTTGCATCATCACTTCTCCATTTCTCCTCACATACCTGAGTATAAATAATTCTTTGATCAAATATGGAATATGAAATAATCATATGGCCATCGTGTTTCATGCTTCAGCTACTGGTAATTCAAATAGTTTAACTAACACATGAGCAGAGAGCGAGGTGAGCAAGGAGAAAATTGGGTCAAGCATCATTGAAAGGGCTCAAAGCTACACTGTACTTCTAAACTGTAACATAATATGGATAACAAGAAGAATATGAGCGTGCCACAGTTTTAGCAATGGTTTTAAGTAATTCAGCAACATAACAGGAAATGGCATGCTTGAGATAAGTATAACAAATGTTCAACATTTCAGTTGGATCTAATTTTGGACTGACTGATAAAACAATGCTGAATGATCTCTTAAGCATCTGCAAAGAAACTGCTTTATATCTGAGAATATGCTACACAAAAATCTTATCTCATAAACACCCAATTATTATTGAGTTGGAAGAAAGCATGTAAATTATCATCAGTCAGTATTTGATAACACTAGTCTTGAAATATTTCTGATGAGAATCTGGTGAAATGAGCAGACTGTTTAGACATTCTCTCTGAATAAATAATTCATTGATCAGGCATACAATTATTGATCACTATCATGCTACTCACCAGGCACAGTTGAAATCCACACACATTGTCTCCACCTCCCGCACTGCCTCCACCCACTTCAAACCCTCAGGATGCCGACTGCTGATCTTTGTCCCTGCATACACCACACCACGATGCAACCGCCAGACAAGGGCACCTGTAGGTGACACTGAGATCTGATTGGCATAGCCAGTAGCTTTCCGCCACACGATGCCCTTGGGACTCCCGATGGATGAGTAGTATATGTTCTCACTTTTGTCTGTAAACCAAACATGGGTGTTGGATATCACTAAACTGTACATGTTGGTTGGTGTGGTGAACTCAGACCAGGAATTTGCTAAGCGGCGCTCGGCAATATCCTGCATCTCCACAGTTCGCTCAGCCTCGGGCGGCAGCCGACTTGCACTAGGCCTTGCCGGCTCACTTGGTTTGTCAACAGGAGATACAGGGGACTCGGGAGACGTGTCGATAAAACTGGAATAGAAATCATCTGCAGGATCCACCTTTTTGTACCCTTTGTGGAATGGATCAGTTGCTTCGATCGCTTCAATTTCGGAGAAAACATTTTGGAATGAGCTCTGAACAGTAACTTTGTTAGAGATTGTGACCTGCACTTCAGCTTCTGCTCCCCTTGCTGGCTGGTCGACTTGTCTCTGTTTGACCTCATCACGAGCAATCTGGGATTTGTGCAAGTTTGCCATGGCAGTCTCCAGAATCTCTGAGGCATCTCTATAGGCTTTCTTTCTGTCCACAGGCTTGTCTGATCCCAAATGTTCACTTCCAACTGGCTGATCTGACTGTGGTAAGGACTGGATGTCACTGCTCTGTTCATTCAAATCTGGGACATTCATTTTACCTCTTGTCACTGGAATATCCAGTTTTTCTCGCTGACTAAGGATACTCTCACCCCCAGTAAGTACAGTGGCTGATTGTCCAGCATCTAAAGTTGACACAACAGGTGCCTTCTCATTCTCACTTCTTTGAGCATCACTGAGAGGAAAATTAACATTCTGAGTATTGGCATCTTTGTTGCTCACACTTTGTGCCACAATGACAGTTGGTTCTGACAAGTTTTTGCTGGCATTTCTGTCTTTTCCAAGAATATTTTCCACTTGTCTGAGCATGTCATCAGCTCGCTGGATTGTGTCCAGTGGTGAATCATGAATTGCTGGTGTGTTATGAGGTGTTGGTCCCACAAAGGATTCATCTGAGTGCTGGCTGGAGGCAGAAAGCTGACTTATACTGTCCTCGTCTTTCTCTTTTGGATGTAGAGAACCTGTGACATCAGCACAATCACAAATATTTCTCTCAATCACGAAGTAACTACCATGACATTATCAAAGAATCTAAAATCACAACTATCACCATAGAGCATACAAAATCTTACTCATATGGGCAGATGAAAATGACTTTTATGCTCCAGATAATGCAGCATGCATGTAAAGTCCAGCACATTTGGGATGAAACAGAAAGTCCTTCCATTACTCTTAACTTACTATGCAAATGTCTACTGTTTAATTTATACATTTCTTTCCTTCATTCATAAACACTGTGACCAAAATAGATAAAACAAACAAGAAACAAAATGTGATAATTCTTTGGGAAATATTTTTGTCACATCTTTGTCAGCAAACTTGATGTCTTATTGAATTCTCTGTTACTGATGCTTCAAAAGCCACTGCTCTTCTCACATACTAGGCCTACTCATATCTTTCTCTCACTTCAACTGATACTTACCGCTTTTATGCTTCCTTTTCTTGTGTTTCTTCATTCTATGACTGAATACAATGCTGTCTCCATCACCATCAGCTACAGGAAGTGGACTTTCTGCTCGGAAACGGTGAGTGTTAAGGTGTGAATCTACAGAAGGAGATCCTGAGGCTGGCTCAGCCATAGGCTCAATTTTGATCTGTGGAACAGCTGGTGAAGAAAAGTTTTAAAAAAAGAAACAAGAAGATCATATTTTTTGTTAATTTGAGGTGAGAAAGATATTGTTACAATATTAAAAGTCAAAATTAGCAAGTCCCATTAAGTAAGTAGGATTCATCAGTCTCAGTTCAGAAGTAAATCATTTCACATGTTCAATATCTTTGTGTTTTATATTTGACTGTGTGCAGGAGCTTCAGCAATGTGTCCATTCCTGCTAATAATATCTCTGTTGTTGGGACTGGTGGCACTGGCAAGGTCTCGCCTTAGCAATGATCTCACCAGCTTTTGTCATCTGATCAAATTATAGCCATTAACATTTGAACATATCAATTCTAACATTACACATTAAAGTGTGAACAAAATTAGGTGTCATGAATGTATGTACATAGTGACATAAGGGATCTGATCTTTATTTATTTATCTCTTTGATAATAGACATTTCAGTGTGAAATGATCACCGTTCCTATGGACTCAACTAATAATGAATGCATCACCTTTAAATCTGATCCAAGAGAACACACAGAAGTTTATGGGTATGTATGTTGTTCTTCAAAATGTAAGGCAAATTTTAAAATTTGCAAGAGAGTTTGATCTGCAAAGTTATATGCAATAAAGAGAAAGACAAAAAAAAAACTCAAGGTATGGACCCGAGTATTTCAAATTTCCTTTCCAGCCCATTTTACAAATGGATATGAAGATGATATAGTCCAGTCTGATGAATTTGAGGATTTCTATGTCTGCATGATGTGAATAGAAAACTGTTTTTGATACATGAATCATGTTTTTGCCTACCTTCCCCACTAACTGATGGAGCTGTCATGTTGCTGTCTGTTTTATTCACATCGGTTGCTGCATTAGACACTACACCCAGGGCAGAAGTAGCAGACATCAGTGCTGAGAGGGTGGGGGTAGAATCTACATCAGCCCATTTCGTGGTGCCAGAAACCGGTGTCATGGATGGTGGGGAGGGCACATTGCCCGTTCCCCCCGTAAACAGCCGAACTCCCTCCATTTCAGGGGAGGCTAGTCTCACTACAGGAGGCAAATCAGGAGAGATGACTGGTTCTGGCCTGAAATTTAGATCTGGACAATTAACTCAATGATGATGTTTCCCACAACATATGCGGGACGGCCTGGTGGTCAATTGAGACATTTCCTGCACCCCACACGGGATCGATTTTATAATTTTTTCACACCAACCCATTTCCCACAAATGCCCCGGGAACCATCTCTTACTGTAGAGTCACCATTTGTTTCGTTTCATATCGAGTTTGGTGGAAGTTGGTCTGTAACTTTTTGAGTTTTTGAAGAATAAGGAAAGTCACTTCAAAGTGAAAGTAGGGAAGGAAAACAGTAGTCGAGTTGATCTAATAAACACAATGGCGAGCAGGGAAAGGCAAGGTAAGTGGAAAGTTTTCAAACTATTCAATGACTCTTTTAGTTCTGTGACCGAAATTAAATGAATTTGTAGATCTAGATCTAGCAAGCAAGATTCTACGATATAGGGTCTAACAATTCCTAAGTCTAGATCTAGATCTCGTAATTCTGGGCATAGTACTAAGAAGAGTAAAGGCACAGCACCAGCATCTTCCTTGTCTATATCTAGTGCTTCTAAATCAAGAAAAATTTTTTTTTCTGCATAGCAGGCAGAGATGTAGAAACCATCGCTGTCTGATTATTGGGCAACTCAGTTAGATCTAGATCTACGTTTTCCAATATTTCCCTTAATTCTCTGGAAACCGGAAATCTGACTCATTTTTTAAAAATCATTAAAAAAAACTGTGCCATAATCCATTTCTGTTTTCTGTATCAAACTGTGTTGATTTAGTACTGTCATATGTGTTAAAATGGTTGATGTAGACTATGAAAAGTGTGTTTATTAATTTTTGAAATTCCTCTGACAATGCCAGTCTTCAGTGTATCCAAACTCAAAACAAGCTCAGTCTTCAGTGAGTTAAAATTAGTTTCCACTATTTTATAAAAATTTGTCAGTAACAAAATTTATTAAGAAAACCTGTACGTCCTTAAGCTGTTTTCCTGTGAAAATTTGATGCTTGAGGAAGAGAGACTAGATGAAATGAGGTTTGTCTGAAAATGTAAAAATGGTTCCAGAGAGAGAAAAACCTAAGCTAAATTGACTCACTTAAAGCATATAAACTATCTTAGAATTAAGATAAAACATCATGTAACCAAGTCAGATGAGACAGATGTCAAAAAGTGCTCCATTAAGAAAATCGGATTATATTGACTAGATGACAGGAGTAAACTCTAAATCTGAATATCTTGCCACAGAAGAGTTGTAGCTAGATTAAGGGGTCGCCATAGCCATGGGATTGGGAATTTGCTCTTCAGCAAAAAATTATGCTGCGGGTTTGAAATTCGAATCCTACTGGAGGACAAAACAATTTGAAGATTAGACCCTGCATTATTTTCAGTGTCTCAACAGTTGGCTGACTACTTGGGTAGGCAAGCCCAATGCCTAACCTTCACAGACAACATTGAATATCGTTTAGAGGTCCTAATAAGTTAAAGAACTCTTGGCAGTTAAAAATTGGATGAGGAATAGGTGGTCAGGTTACTGTCTAGGCAAAATTTCCAAATTTCTACTCCCTAAAATTTCTTATCACTAAACTAGACAGGCACATAAAGCTGAGACAATCCTACATTCTCAGGACTGAGAGACTATAGATATCATAAAATTAATAACTAGATTATTTCCTTGGCACAGGTAAATACATTAATTTCCTTTTCAACAGACACCAGTAATTCTATATGTGTAACATTTGAGATCTGACTCAGTTCTTCTGGTTGCACAAAATATAATAATTCTGACCAGGCTCCTAAGAGTTTAAATAATAGAGTACAAAGGATCTAGAGCCTGTATTGTATGGAGATAAGCACAATAAAAAGCTCTTCATTTTTCTTCTCCTTATTATTATTATCATCACTAAATTGCTTTATCCTTACACTGGTGGTTCTGAAGGCAGCTTTAGAACATGTTTGTTGTCATGGAGGTTCTTGTCCAGCTTCTTCAGTGGTTGGGCCAGTTTCTTGAAAAATGAGTTGACTCCACTGTCTTTGTCTTTCTCCTCTTCTTTCACTGGGGGCTGTGACTCTGTTGCAAGGACTGGCACCATTGGCACTGACTCCACTGATAAGAGAAGTGCAAAGCATATCTGAATGCCAGCACATTCTCCAGTAGCAAATTTTTCATTATTTCTTGGTTTATTCTTCACGGAGGCAAGCACAGTACTTTATCCTTCCATTATTTTGATGGAAAAGATTTTGTTCTAGGGTCTCAATAGGTACTTAAATAATTGAAATGTACAATTTTGATCAGTACTATGCAATTTCCATAACTTTTTATCTTTTAAATTCTTTAATGATTTATTTTAAAAGAGCTGTGAACAAAAGGACAGATTTCCAACCTTGCGGTCAAATAATGTCTTTAATACTTCCTTTTGATTGGAACATAACGTGAGCTCAGTTCTTTGTTGCTCTATCTCCACTTTTGCGCTATTTGGAGATATATGTCATATGAAAGAGGGATAGTAAATCTACCATATAATGTAATTACTTCATCAACCACTTGCCCACACAGGTAGATTTTGAAAATCATTTTGTCCTATCTCCTCTGTGCAAAAACAGTTGCTGAATATAAAACATCAATTTTCTCAAAATGCGAAAAAAATGAAGATAGAGCAACAGAGAACTGAGCTCACGATAAGTAAATACTGTCTTGACTCCAGAGTTTTGTGGGTTTTTTTTTTTCATTATTATTATTTTCATTTTGAAAAAAAAATGTAAACAAAAGTACATACTTTAGATACTTGCTGTTCAGCAAATTCCATTTACATTGTTTTTGTGAAAAAGTCATCACAAAGAAACAATGTCATAATAACTTGAATTAACTAAATGAACAAAGACCTGGACAAATGCATAACATTAACAGAGCTACCAACCTTTGGGTGAATTCTGCTCTGGTTTGTCTGAGATTCTAATCACTCTGGCATCAGCATGTCTTCTTAGCAGAAAGATTTCTCCTTCGTCCTCAACCACTGCAACATCCACGATACCATTCAGTCCTCCGTTACGAGCCAACACATGATTTGCCTGAGGATCCAGCACCACAAGCGCCGAGTTTGACCATGTGACAATCTCCTTCTCCCGGAGCCATTTCAGATTCCCAAACTGAAAGTCTGATGATCCAGACTGCAGCTTTCCCATGGACAGCAATGAGATTTCAGGCACAGAAGAAGAGAGTGGATCAGAGAATATATGTGTGCTTCTCACCACTCCATCCACATCAGACAGCCACAGGCGGCAGCCTGGACGGGCAGCATACAGTTTGGCATCAGTGACTTTGCACATTCCTGGTACAAAACATGCTCCGAATGAGCCTGGCCTGAAAAATCAGTAGGTGATAAGGTTCATTCTTTCTATATGTTTACAATATCAACAGGACAAAATAATAAAGGAGAAACTGCAAAAAGCAAATTATGCATTGTAGTGTCATAAAGGCTTATAACTGAAACCTAGCATATGAACAGATGTAAAACTAGAAAATCACAACTTTTTATCTGGTATTTTTACTACCAATAAAGAAAAACAATAAAATAAGTTCATTTCACATTTCATCCAAATACCACATCATCAATGATTGGACAATATAACTAAAATATAAAATATCATAATATTTTTAAGGGGGCGTCCGGGTGAGAATAAGCCCATTTAGTCATAAAATATCGAATTTTCAAAAATTGCAGCAATCGATACTATATTGTCTTTAGAATGGAGTACACAAACTCGTTTCCTCATTTGAAACACAAAAGTATGTGAAAAAAAGTGTTTTAGC
>JBCEWB010082804.1:0-12773 GCA_039654565.1 Peronia peronii
GCAGCAAAAGTTATATCGTCTTGTCGGTAAAAGGCTGATGTTTAAAATGAGACCTAACTTGGGGCTTTAGCGTTCTTTGATCGTGAGATATCATGTTGTAAAGATGCGCACAATTGGATCAGATAGAATTCCCCTGCCAAGGCACCGGAGCGGCCTGGGGTCACGGTGGTGCACACAGCTGACAGCTGAGTTATGACCGCAGCACGGGTGGCCAGTCGGGGAATTGGGTCGGCAACTAGAAAACCGCTTTCGCTACGAATTAAACAGCCGTGAAAAGAATAGAAATTTGTGCATTGCATTTTCCAAACTTTGGTCAATGGTGCAAAATGTAGCAGATCTATGTTTGACAGAAACTAAAACTGCTCTCAATATGTCATGAACCTGAAAAGAAATTGAGAAGTACATACATGTATCTAAATATGTAATATTTATATTGAATGCAACTTTAATTAAGTTCATATACCATAAGAGATAATAATTCTAAGTATGAACTATGATTGGCAAATTTCCCTACTTTTCCTTGATTTTTTCTCCTTTTTGAATCAGATATCCCTCCTCTGTTGTGAAGGTAGATAGGTCTGCAAGAGATAGCATTACTTGACAATATTGATCTTATTTTGATTTATTTAAAATTATCAGTTTTGGATGTCTGATTATATGAATATCAAAAATGTTTAACAAGTGAAAAGGATAAGATTTATTATGTCATCTGTGATCTTTGTTAATGTTGTAATTATCCTTTGCTGTGATGATATTGTAATGATGACTGATGTTTTATTATCTGTTCTGTCAAACATGTTTTTTGGTGTGTTTTTTTTTTAAAGTTATTTTATGTCAAGAATGTTAATCGAATAGATGCATTTTTTACTTGAGACAGAGATACATGTTTAGCTATTAAGTAGATAGCTATCACTGGGTACATTTTTTTCTTTCCTGTTCTTAAGTGAAGCTGGTGAATCCTGCACACAGTTTTAGTGGTGTAGGCTTTTTGAAACGCACCAACAGTAATACCAGCCTAAATTCCCTAGTAGGAGTTGATGGTGAAGCTATCATGAGGGTGTGCAAAACCTGCCGAAAGTTGTTGGAGAGACGAAACATCATGACAGAACAACGTAACACAAAACCCCCAATTGTGCAGATTTATGATGTAAGTGAATTTCATGGCCTATGATTTTCTATGACATTGTTTATTTGTTGTTGTTTTTTCAATTTTTGTTTACTGGTTTTGTTTTTTTTTTTAATTTATTTTAATAACACATTTTTGTCAGCAAGATGAGAAACAAACAAAATACAAAGCATCAGGGATTTATAAATTCAGTCGTATGACTCGAAATCAAAGAAATTGCAAACTGCAATTACTTTTATATAATTTTTTAGCATTTCCATGTGATTTTAGTATAAAATATCTTAAAATAGCTTTCTAGTATTTATGACTTTTCTGAGTCAACTGAACGAACCAGCTTTTTATATAATTCTGGGGAAATAGATATTCATCAATATCCCAAATTCTTTTGCCTTTTTGTGAAAGGAAGTATTGGCTTTGATGATCTCCATCTGTAGTAAGCCCATCTTTCCGAGGCAGTTTTCTATAAAAACATTTGTTCCTGCAATGATTTTTTTTTCTTTGCAGATATCCTGGCTTTTGTTTAGTATTTCTTAGTTGTAAATACCAGATTGAATGGACTTTAAAAATATATTTAGAACTATTTGAATATGCACCAAAGTTCAGCATGTGTCTAGAAGTCATCCTAGGACAACACAAATAATAGTATATAAGTCAGTGGCAAATATACACATTCTGTAAAATGCTCATCAAAAAATTTATCACCCATTTAGACAGATTGATTTTTCATTGAAACTGTCAAGTATGTCAAGTATTGTCTGTCCTGAAATCCACTAAGGAACCACAAATGAACAAATGGATACACTTGGCAATGGCAAAGTCTGATTGGATGGAAATTGCAATGTTCTAATGTGTTCTTTGTAAATGAGATTTATTTGTAGATCTATATGTCTGATTATTGCATTTTGATCTATGTTTGCAGAAAATGAAGCAATGTATTGATGATGCTGAGGAAATTATTCCTGATTACACACCTATGGTTGAATCACTGGGGTAAGAGGCAGTCAGTTTTATATTTATATTTTTTCTGCATACATCTAAAATTTATCTCTCTGTTGTCAGTAAACGTTTTTCAGTTACAATTCCAGTTTAAATAAACAGATTTTACCGTCATGTAGCACAGTACTTATAAATGTTCATGGCCTAAATCGTTATTCTTTCTGTGTTCCTTTTCACTAACTGTTCCTATGAAAAAATATAGCATGAACATTTACCCATTGATAATGGATGTTTCTTTTCACAAACAGTTCAGTCAGTCATTGACATGAATTTTTGCTTTTGCCTTATATTTCAGGCAAGGTGAGACTGTATATAACTATAGGCAGGCTCAAATTCTTCGAACTAAACTAGTCAAGCTATACGAGGCTGTGGATCAGCTGAGGTAAATCAGATTTTCTGGGCATAAGTACAGTATAAAGTACATGTCAATATCATATGCTGTGTAAGTTTGTTTCATTCTTATAGTTTGTTATGTTGGTGAAGCATTTAAAAAATGCTTTGATCCAAGGCACTACTTGTATGTCAGAAAGTAGTGCTCATTACTGACTTATATGCTTGTTTACTCATTCATTTGCCTGATCTTTTCATGGAAAAACTGGGTTCAGAAAAAAAAAAATTAAAATTAATACTATAGTTCAGTTTTCCCCATTGCTTTCAGCCTTTTTTTCTGTATTTCAGTTTGAGATATTTGTCACTGTGTTACATTTTTAACATCTCTTTCTGCCCTTTAGCAAGAGTCAATCCATATTTTATAATGTGTATGAAAGGTTCCTTCAGGTCCTCTGAAGTTGAAATGATACCCTTTAGAGATGGTCTTGATCCCTTGTATTCAAATACAGTGATGCATGATCAGTTCTTAGCAGAGATTCTTCCTTTGCTTAAACAGCAAGCACTGTTAATGAAACAAATCAATGACTATCTGAATATTCTCATGGGCATTAAGAAACTATGGCATAGATGAGATGAGGACAAGGAAATGTATGGTTATTGTGACGAAAAAAAAACAACATTTTTGCTTTCAGTAAGAAAATCCTGGTGCTGAACATCAATCCTGATCAACCATCCAATGCTAAACAAGTACATCTTCAAAAATCAATACGCATGTATGCTTCCAATTTTATGCAGGAGAACTTGATGAGCCTACAGGTAAAGAAACCTCAACCTTCTGTATTCTGCCTCATCAACCAACTCTTGACTCCAGTTTCTGGTGGTGAATTTGAAACTGAAATTACAGTCTGATACTATACTTTTTTAATACTTTGTTAGTAGTGAGTCTCTCAGCCTGAAGTTATAATCAGACTACCATGGAAGCAGGTTGCTTCTCCTTCATTCAAAAAAAATAGTTTCACCATAAACGAAAGACACAAATTTTCATATTTTGGTAAGTATCCAGATTTGTGAATAAGATCTTTCACTTTTACTTCATTTGGTCTGACTTCCTTTACTAAGGTAATTTGAATTGCGGCACCTGATCTATACTCGTGTCTGGGATAACATATTTTTAGATATTTACAATAATTGTGACCGCTGATCTATTCATATCTATGATTGTACTGTAATACCTGATTAAGAAAATAGTGAAACTAAGTTGTTCATTTTCTACTCACATTTTGCTGCACATAATTGATGTTGTGCACTTCTCTGCAAAAACCAGCGGAGTGTAGTATCTTACATCGGTTAACTGTATTATGTCTCTCGTTGTTTTCTGTACCAGTCACTTCCAACAGAAGAGGAGTACAACAAACTGCGACAGACCAGAGCAGCTGAGATCCAGAGGAAAATAGCAGCAGAGAGGCAGGCAGCCATGGAGGCCCAGGAACGAGAACGAGTAGAGCGAGAGAAACTGGAAAAAGAACGCCTTATCAGAGAGGGTTTGATATCTCCCGAGGAGGGGCCAAAACTAGGTCACAGGAGAGTAGCCTCTGGAGGAGACATTCAGAAGAAAAAAATCCTGGGAGGTAAAATTGCCTTGCCTAACTCACAGAAAGGCCATTCGAGGAACGACTCGGATGGCAGCGTAGGTGGTGGCTGGAAGCCAACAGAAGAGGTGATGAAAGTCAAGGCCAGTGATCCCATGCTGCAGCAGATGGAGATCATCAAAGGCTACATCCGCCAAGCCAAACAGGCCCATCGACAGGATGAAGTAGTGATGCTGGAGCAGAATCTGCGTGACCTCCAGGCCGAATTTGTGCGACAACAAAGAGGGAATGTAGACAGCAGCTAACTTTGGGTGAACCTAGTGAGATTGTTGACTTCATTTAATCAAGAACAGAATCATTTTATTGACTGGGCATGTTTTATATATATTTCTGTTTCGTCACAAACATCACAGTCAATACAATCATTTAGCAGCTGACTTGATTTGGTGAACTCTTTTGCTCTTTTCTTATCAGGAAGTTAGTTTATTTCATGTGTTTCAAGAACAGAGTAGGAAAAGCCGAACATGAAACCACAGAGAGCAAAGTCCAGGGGCAGGCCAAAAAATTATTCAAAGGCTGTGATAAAAGAAAACATGATTGATTTTGTACAGGACTAGAGAATTTGAAAGTGGTTTATGAAGGACTGTGTTCTGTAGGAGTTTAGAAACTTAGTGATGATAATGACATCAAGCTAATCCTGATGTGTCATTTGAAATGTTCAGGCAACATATATTTTCAGTCATTTCACAAAAACATTCTCAACTTTTTTTTGCCTAGTGTGATGGTATAAAATGTAGCTGGCATAAGGCGACTGTGTTTGGAAAATGCTTTTTTTTCTTGTTTTACACAGCATCAAATGTGTTTGAACGATAACAAAAGTGATTACTATTTAGTGATTAATGTGCAATACGAATTAAAAATTATATGTATTACCACTGAGGCAGAAATCAGTGTGTTTAAAATTATTTATCTGTGGCCAGTACTTATACAGTCAGCTCTGGAGACAGGAATGTCATTCCAGAACCACTGTCAAAAAATATGATGGTGTAGATATTACAAATTGTTGAATAAATATGACATGTCCAGTAAGTCATAATTACTTGGGAAAACTAGAGGTTTCAGTCAAATAGTGTATATATCCTGCACTTGTAGACTTCAAGGCCAATTCATTTGTGCAATCAGTAGTCTTCTATTTTATGTACATTGACTGACATTAAGTATTGGAGGAAACGTGTCTGATCAATGAACACAATACACAGACCTGCCTACCTTCCCACCTTAAGCAGGATCACCCTGCATTTCGACACAGTATCCCACCATCCCACGCTGGGAATAAAAAATCCCGCATTCGGACAAATTCAGATAGTTTATAACAGTTTTTCCGCATTTCATGCTTTGGCATCATTCTCAATGCGGCCGGAGTATACTTTTCACTCGCAGTCCAGCAAGAAAACTGCGAACTCCTGTTTGTTGCTATGGGCAGTGGTCCTGCTTGCCGCCGTTGCCAAGGCCTATGTCTGACAGGAGGTCAACAGTACATGATATAGTCCAGTCTGGACTTGTGGTGTTATGTGTTACACCCCAGCTGTCCCGCCCTCATGCTAAGTGGTCGTTCACGTGCGCCCGTCATTCATGATCTGATCATCGCTTGGCCCTCGATCGCTCGTGTAGTTCCCTTTTGAACCTAAATCTGTAAATAACCGTGGTGTCCTATCCCACCCCTCGTTTTATGTTTTCACTTTGTCTGCCTGTTGCCAACCATGATGTAAATGATGTAGATTCATCCTGGGATCTTTCACTCAAAAGTCTGGTCAGATGCCGATAACCTGTTTAGCTTAGAATATAATTATGTCTTTACGCGTATGCCGTTGGACAAGACGACGGGCTGCATCATCATGTAAGCCTACTGGTCTCGTCTGCTGACTCTATATAAGCAGGATGAAAAAAAAATGATTGAGTCTCTGCGATTCCGATATAATTTTGTTGTGAAATTTAACCAGCCTGTCATTCTGTTCGAATGTCCCTGCCAGCGCACTCGTGACGGAGGTTGTCTCGCTCATGGGCTATATTCTGTCTTTGAAATGGCTATTACGCCTACTTCTTTTTGTGATAGCTATCACTATCCCTGCTAGAATTTAACTGCTTCACTGCCATGCATCATTTGTAGTCCAGTCAGTTTTCCTCTCTCCATCCACTGCTATCCCCCACCCGCACTCAGTCCCGCCAACTGTGTGAGCCCACCGGCACTATCCTCGACTTTCCCACGGCAGTCAGAACACTTCAAGAATCTGTTGTTCAATATTATTAATTGTTACATGCAGAAGCAGATAGAAGTGAAACGGCAGTCAGTGGTTGGAGCATTGGATCAAAGGAAACGGAGGGATGTTGGGTGGCGGGCGGACCGTGAACCTACCACGTACTCCCCTTCCTACCCTACAGTGAAGTGGTAGCTCGCCTTCTCCTTCAGAAATGAAAGAGGATGGCACAAAAGAATAGAAATTTGTGCAATGAATTTTCTAAACTTTTGTGAATAGTGCAGAATGCACTTATCTATATTTGGATTAAAGTAAAACTGTTCACTATGTTATGAATCTGCAAAGAATGTAATAAAATGCAGATCTAATTTATTGTGTAATATCTATATGGAATGAAACCTTAAGTTCACATACGGATGTTCTATTGGTTTGTTATGTAATACATAGTAATTCTGGGTAGGAACTATAGGTTGGTAAATTTCCCTCCTTTTCCCTGATTTTTCCTCCTTTTTGAGTCAGATATCCCTCCTCCGCCGTTGTGAGGGTAGGCAGGTCTGAATACATAATATGTAATGATTGTTTTAGACTGCTCTTGTGTGTCCATTTTGTTGTTTTTTCTTTTTTTCAGTGAGCTTTCAGTACTGGTGACAAAAGGGAACTTATTTTAGTCATACTTTAATAATGTACTTAAAATCTTGTGGTATGCAAACTGTTGTGTCTCTTGCTGTAGGAGTGAACACATGAAGCAAATGAGTTCAATCTCTTGGCTAAAGTCAACACATTTGGTTTTCATTATAGTACATGTACAGAGTTTACATCGTATTGGAAGCAAGTTTTGTTTTCAATCTGGAAAGGCTGTTACAGCGTTTTGTACAATATTCAACTTTTAATTTCCTTGTACAGCATTATTTATTTCTTTATTTTATTTGCTATTTTAAAGCCTTAACTTATCTTTTACAGTATCATTTCACATTGCGTTGTTCTGTATCTTCCTCTTTTAGTGTACCTGTACTATCAGAGCTCTTCTCACTGGCATGTGAGTTTGTTTTGTTCAGTATAGACAGAGAGTTGAGGTACGACAAGAATAGTCCTCTTGATCCCATAGGGACATTGCATAATCATATTACACTATTAAGGATCACGGCAAGCACATTAGTTGATAACAACAAATCCATTGCTCCTCATAAACAAAACACACCATTACTATTTCAAAATATATACACAAGCTCTTAAATTATATGGATAGTCACTACTGTTGTCTTTTAAATTATAATATTGTTTCATCTTTAAGTGAGTGGGTGTGGAGTTGGGATCATTTTCCCCAGATGTTGGTAACAAACTGACAACACAAAATATCCAGATAAAAACATGGAATGAGGCTGAGGATAACCTTGGGATGAGGGAAACATGACAGTGATGAGTCTGCTGCTGGACTGGGTTGCATGCAGTTTTTGCCTGCAGAGATCAATACAGTGCATCATGCCATTTAAGGGAGATCTACCCAAATTATCACTATTTATATCTTAAGTGTGATGGTGTTGGTTAACAGTCAATCAAAATATACGGAGATCAAACTTTTATCAAAACAGGATGAAGTAAAAAAATTAGAGGGTGGCAATACTATACAACTGAAGTTTTGATCCCATTCTCCCTATTACCTAACTCATTTAATGGCTAGGCTTGATACAGAACAGCAACACATCTGTTTGGGCTCTTATTAAATAATGTGGTTATGTTTGACCATATGCTGTTTAACACTACACAAGACAAAATCTGTTGTTGACATGTGAATTTTGCCTGAAAGAACTATATAGTTGGATTATCATCCAAGGCAGGACACTACCTTCTCACTGCGGTCCCTACAGCGACCTGGCACGTATTGATTACTTAATGAACTAGTGCAATATATTGATACAGCGATTATTGCCTCGGCGGTATGCACAGCCGAGGGTCCCAGCTGGTTAGGGCCAGGGGTTGGTCTAGTTCATTGTACAGTAATCGATATGTGCCGAGTCACCATAGGGACTGCAGTGAGAAGATAGTGCCCAAGGCAGTATCAAAACAAAATAAGCTTTATAATATCATTTGACATTGTGTTGTTCTATATTATCCTCTTTTAGTATACCGGTAATATGTATATGTTTTCACTGCCAGTAATAGCTGGTAAGTGAAATAGGCCAACAGAGAAGCGTAAAAAATGTAATTCTGAATATTGTTTACCCCGTATACTGACAGAACAGAATTTGCATATGAATACAACCATAGTTGTATCACAGAAGCCCAGCTTTGTGATCAATTATTGTTATTTTGTAGTTGCACTCATCAAACTGGTACTTATAATAATCAATGTGACAAGTTTTATGTGATGGACTACACAAAATCAAGAGTGTTTCTGTACATTTGTTACTAACTGTACATTTTGCTGACCAAGTTTAAGATAAGGATTTTTATTAGTGTTTGGGAAAGAGGTTATGTTGTCTAATCATCTATGTCTGGTCCACAGAGTTCATCTCTCTGAATTGATTTCATTCAGGAATGAACAACTGATAAAAAATCTATTAACCCTGTACCTAATGGCCAATAAAAAGAAACATTTGTGTAAAAAAGCCTAGACTCATATCAAACTGTTCTGAAAATAAAAGTAGAAGAAAGCCATCATTAAGAGCAAGGGGTGTCAGAAACAGACAGTGATGCGAGACACCTTTGTCTCTGTCCACAGTGATGGGCATCTTTTTTTTGTGTGTGTGTGTGAGTGTGCTTTTGGTTTGTTTTTTTTCCCATGTGTCTTTTTGTTAGTATGATTCAGTATTGTATGAAAAAAAAAATGTAATTGGCCTGTACATCCATTTCCATAGTTGAAAATAGGAAAGAAATATTTGCTTTTATTCTTTGTTTGTATGACATATGATGTGACATACATGCATTTTACCATTCAGTAGATGAAGTGTGCTTGGCTTGTAGTACAAAACCTAATGTTTCTCACCTTTTGCTGAACTGCACTGTTTCACTTTGCATCTCATATTATGATTGGCTTCCTGTGTTAGTTTTTGTCTGATGATGCATTATGATTGAAGGTTCATGTGGTTGCATGTGATACATGTACATAGACATGGAGGTTCACTGCAGTAAAAGCTCTAGGACACAAATATTTGTTTCTCTGTTTTGTCCTATCTCTTATTCTGTTAAGTGTGGAGGGAGATTAGGATGTCTTCCTTTGGGCCAAGTGTGTATGGCTTTGGTGAAAGACAGTTGGTATTTTCTCAGCACTTCTTCCACAGTGACCAGCCAGCTTTTTCTTGATCAGTCTGTGTCCTTGAAGCCTGAGACCATACCGAAGGCTCTCACTGGAAGTCAGTGTTGAATGTTTGCCAGTGCTGCCTCTCATGGTCTATTTGCTAGTGAATGAGATAATGATTGAATACAATATATGTATGCCTGACTTGCCTGCTTAAATATCTTCCAAATGTAAATATAGACAACCATGTATATTTAACCCGGAAAGGCATATCGGGCCAAAGACACCAGGCCTCAGATAGCTGAAGTTAGGTTGTAAATGATAGCACAAAACATCAGGATTTTTTTCATTTAAATTGCACGGAAATGGAAAGTTACTTTATCTTTCTTATTACACCACATGTCAAGGTTGTGTCACTAATGTGCATTACAATAATGACCCATGTTGAATGAATCATGCACATGACAATATGTTTCGCAATCTTATCAGAGAAATCAAGTGTCTTTATCACATAACAAGTCACTATGTTGAGCAAATGCGATGTTTATCACCACCATGTGATCACTTGGAGATGTAGAAACAGATCCATTGAAACAGGGTTTTGAAATAATTTATTTTTATTATTTGTTGATTTTACTTGTTTCTAGAAATGATAGCTCCATAATTCCATTAAATTTCAACAGATATCCCATCAAACATCGAAATTTTAGGCTTTCATCAAACAGTCACGTCAGAATAATCTCTCAGTCTTACAACACAATTATATTCAACAACAATGTTGTTGACTTTATTGTGATATCAATCTGATTTGACTATAATCTTTATAATCCTTGCGTAGTGTTAATATTATCAATAATAATGCAGTGCATGGGCTACAGACTTGGCCACTGATACAAAGCATATCTTTGATTATTTTCATGAATTCGAAACATTCTCAAATTTGAATGCATTTTTTCATTTCACTGCCATTATATAGTTTGTTTGTGATTCTTTTCTTGGTTTTCTTGGCGTTGGTTAAATGATGCTGAAAAGCTTCCAATATAACAAAGTAAGCAAAAATACCAGCAGTGAAAACAGTAACAGTTGATACCCTGTATATGTTCACCCTCTAGCTCTCCTCTGCCTCTTTCCTTACCCCACCTATCTTCAACAAGATTGTGATGATTTGTTATTCATAATACATGTAATATGTATATATATGTGTGCTTGGTTGCTGGTCACCATTGTCCCTCGTCTGTGTGCTTTAATTTAATGTATGTTCTCATCACTGCTACCACATTTTGTCTTTGTTCCTGGTGGTAGCTAATCACCTTTGTGTTTCATTTTTGTTTCTCGTGTTTGCTGATCACCATTATGCAAGGGCTGTCTGGAAAGTAATAAGAAAATACCCATAACTTTCAAACTAATCAATATCTTTAAGATCTGTAAACAGTGCATAATAGGACATATAAAGCACTTTCTTGTGGCCAGATATCAGTATCAGTGATGAATGCATTCTGTCATTATGCTAAATTAAACATGGATACCCACATTTCAGAATGGTTAAAGATAGGGGTGAGGAGGATTGTGCGATTGTGCAAAAGTCCTATCAAAATCCACAATCAAATTGTTTCCACATATGGTAGAAAAGCAATGAGCAAAAGTCAGATATATCGTGATGCATTAATGCTGCTCATTGTTGTGAAACACTGAGAGAAGCTCTGCGCCGCAAGAGACCGGAACTTCTGAGCAAGGGCATGACAACGCAACACCCACAATGCCAAATTGATAAAAGACTGGTCCCATCACCATGGATGGGAGATTTCTGCCACACCCGCCTCATAGTCCCAACATGGCTCCATTAGACTGTCACCTGTTTGGGCCCTTGAAAAGCACAACCTTGGAGGAACAAAATTCGACTGTGATAAGAACCTCACTGAAGAGATGCGAGATTGGTTCTCGTCGCTTGACGCAAATTTCTTCAGGAAGGGTATCTGTTCTCTGGCTCAGCACTGACAAAAACATGTCGATCTCCAAGAAGGCTACATTTAAAAGTAGCTAAAGAGTGACAGTAACTCCTGTGGAAGTTTCAGTTAGATTAAAATAGAAATGTTCACTTTATGTTCATTTTCTTATTACTTTGGGATAGCCCTCATAGTTCATATTTGTTTCTGGTGTTTGCTGATCATCGTTGTATTTCTTCTTTGTTTCTGCTGTTTGCTGATCTTCATTGTATTTCATCTTTGTTTCTGATGCTCACTAATCATGATTGTATTTCATCTTTGTTCTTGTTTTTCAAATTACCGTTGCTGTTCACCTTTGGTCTTGTGTTTGCAAATTGCCACTGTATTTCATATTTGCTCCTGATGTTTGCTGAGTACCATTGTATGTCATCTTGGTTATGTGTATTTGTAGATTATCATTGCATTGTATAATCATTGTGATGACTTTCATCATTACATCTTTCTTGTGTAATGGTTGTCAGTATACATGTATTGTATTTTTGTTTTTGTTTTCCTCGATTTTGTTTTGTTTTTATGTTTTCATCATCATTTTATTGTCATCTTCGCTTTTTGTTTTTTGTATTTCATTTTTTTTCTTTGTTTGCTGATCATTGTTGTTTTTCACTTATTTTTCTGTTTTTTAGTGCTATGATTATTTATCAAATGTTTACATGTATGTCACATGAGATATTATGAATTGTTATGATCAAAACCGAGAGAAAGACCCAAAATAAATTAACAGCAATGTAAAACGATGCATGGAGTTTCCACTATGGCAAGTCAAGTATGGAAAGAAGAAAAGAATACAGGAATGGGAGTTTTTTCGGTGTACTTATCTCCAATATTGTCTTGCTGTCAGTCTTTTTCTTTCTGTCCCCTATGCCGCCCCTCCCCTTTTATATTTTTTTCCATATCTATTCTTCCTTCACTCTCCCTCTCTTTTTCTTTTGTCTGTCTCACTCGCTATCAGTCTTTTTCTGTTTTGTCTTTCTTTCTTTTTTATTGTTTCTGTTTTCTTTATCTCTTTAACTTTTTCTCCGTCCCTCTCTATTTTCTTCTCTTTCTGTCCTATTAAATGAATAAATGTATCGTTTATCACCTCCTTAGAATAGATTCTTTCTAGTGCATTTTTTTCTCTCTCTCTATTTATCTAGTATCTGTCTATCTGTCTGTCTGTCTGTCTGCCTATCTATCTGTCTATCTATCTATCTATCTATCTATCTATCTATCTATCTATCTATCTATCTATCTATCTATCTA
>JBCEWB010082815.1:0-12772 GCA_039654565.1 Peronia peronii
CTCTCTCTCCTTCTCCACCCCTTCCTCCTCCTCTCCTTTTTCACTCCTCCTCTCCTTTTTCACTCCTCCTCTCCTTTCTTTTCCTCCCCTCTCTCTCTTTCCTCCTTCCCTACCTATGTAGAGAGCGGCCCCAGGATGATAAACTTGCAAGCAGATGGATGAGTTATTTAAATGACACATCCTTATCAGTAATTTGGTATTCTACATGCGATGGTAATTTCATATGAAAGCCGGTGAAAAAAGAAAATATGTTTATTTTTTAAATAATTGGCCTGGTATTATTATATAGAGTAGGGCACTTCTCACAAACAGCACTATATATCTTTTACGAGGCGTCGGAGAGTGTTATGTTATGTTAATGAACCATTTTCTCAAATAATCAGATTACTTCCCTTTGATAAGAGTGTTAAAACAGTCACCGTGGATAAGGGAGACAAATCTTACTTCTCCAACCTGAAACTTATAAAACAAGAAAGTGGGGGGGGGGGGGGGGGGGTGTTATGATAGGAGAAATCTGTTGTTGTCAGATAATGAAAATCTCAGAATTTTGCATTGAGCTTGTTCTAAATAAAAAGACCAAAGCTGATATTTTTTCTTTCTTTACTCGCGAGAGTATTTCATCCGAATTGTACGCTCGACAGAATGACGGGTTCAAATCACCAAAACTTTTTCTTTGAGTAACATTCAGTTTACATCATATCGTCCAAAATACCAAGATCGAAGTGCGCATGCATGCCATACACTTTAAATCGCAGGGCAGTATCGGTTTGGCCAATTTAAAAAAATCTCCAGTGATGGCCGTGGGTTCTCTTCATGTAGAAAATCAATATGTCTCGCGGCCAGTCGAAATGAGACGTAAGTCGCTGGGCTAGAACGGAGAACTCGGGCTTTGAATGTGATGAGAGGAGTCAGATATCGAATTTTTTTTTTTAATTGCCGAAATCGAAAGTGCATTCATTTCTGAACAAGACAGTATCAGTCTTACCCTAAATTTATAAATATTTCTTCATTACAATCGGGCTATTGTGAGGTAGGTATGTGTTCGACTGTTCATTTCAACTCGATTTTCTCGGAATTTCGGTCATTGCTAGGGGGGTCCCCCTTGTCTCTTTAAACTGCAATATCTCTGGCTAGGATAAAGCTAACTCAAAACTTTTTTTCACCAGCTGAAAGGGTATGAAATAAGCTTTCACATGATACCGAAAACTCCATATGGTGAAAAATCGACATACGTCTCATTTTGATTGGCTGCGAGACATATGCAACGTTTTGGAAACAGCTGGAGAAGGCTATATGAATTTCATGAGAGGCTATATGAATTTCATGGGACATATCCGTTTGACCTCTATTTATCTCCAAATCATACTGTTTAAAAAACAGTTTGTGTGTTATTTATTTGATTCAGGAGGGAAATCCATTAAACACGTTAAGCACGTAGTTGATCGGTGACATCACTTACGAACCAAATCATGGGTGCTTGACATGCTCGCACAGTTATTTATGTGGTGACATTTTACATTTTACACTGACAATTACACTGATGTTTATCTTATTGGACATAAACACAAAACAGACAGGACACGCATACAACAGTGTCAAAGAGAACATATTCGCAGAGCAGAAGGGTTAAATGCAGAACAGTTTTGGCAAACTGAGCAATTTTCCATAGTTAAGATAAGATAAAATTAAATAAACTTTTATTTGTCCTCAAAAAGAAATTTCATTCACAGTTAATGAGCCATAGTATACATGCAAGTTACATTCAGACTCGCATGCGTGTAGACAAAAATATCACCAATAGCATTTTCATTTTAACTACCAAGGCAGATTTAAGAAATATTGGCTCAACTTCATAAGCGTGTCACTGATGGCGGAATCGAATTTCTGTAAAGCTCTCTCTTATTTCTCATATTATGCAGAGAGATTCACTTCTTTGAGAATATTTCAGTTAATCATAAAGTGTGTATTAGCTTATCAGTGTGGTAGCAATACATTGCTCTCTTGCTGTACCATCTCTGCAAAAGGATCATATTTTACATATTTCAATCTTAAAAAGAAAAAAAAAAAGCTAGTTATCCCCAATGTATGGAGTATGTATGTATGGAGTCAAGACACGCTTTGAAAATTAATTTAATCCTGAATACCGACACTCTGTCAGTTCACTCTCTTTGTCTTGTGAATTTTTAGCAGCAAAGATATAATTTAGATATAATTTGGCATTCGCTACTCTCTCAATAACGAACAAAACAACGACAGTAGAATTCTAAAGGTCAAATTTTTGTGCTTTTAACTATCAGCTATGAAACACATAACTGAATTAATTGTCTAAAAAATCTAAAAACTCAGTGATTCATCTTTGTACACTGAACATGAACCGAACTTGAACATCACAATGTGTGAGTAAAAACAGCTATTGGTCTACAGTTTCTTATCCCCAGTAATAACCTCACAGCGGTCTCTTTTCTTCGTTTCTTCACATAAAAAAATAATTTAAAAAATTGAATATTGTGTTTCGATAGTTCCATGCAATTCCTGGAAAGACAGTCAGAACTCCTTTTCTTCAAGGCGAGATGGAATAAACTACACACCATTTTTATGTATCTAACGAACCTCGTAAATAAATGAAATATATTCTCGTCTAATCTGCTACAAAAGTGAGTCAGATTACAGTCATCTGTTCTTTCTCGCATAAATATTCAATGCTGTCCGAGCCCTATTTTATATTATTATGTCATAATCTTCAAGGGAAACAGCTCGACGGCGCTTGATCCGAAACGTGGTAAGTCCAGCATAACACAACTTCAGGATTAAAAAAAAATAGGCACATAGAGGTGTGCGCATGTCAGCCAGATCTCACTCTCCTTCTGACACACACACACACTCACATACACACACACACACACTTACGTGTTTTGATATCTTTACGTGGACACAGCCCAAAACTGACATTATATAAAACCTTCATAGGTTCTTAAATTGTAAATAGATCAAGCTAATTTTCACATGATGTTTGAAGAGCTTGAAAACAAGCCGAATTTAGCTGTCAGGATCTATTTTTACACCAACTTTATTTTTTATTTTTTTTTAAACTAACATTGAGTGGGCATGCCATTGTGTGGACATGATCGGAATAGCCTTTGAGCTCAAGATACCAACACACTCAAAAAAAAGAAAACAACAAAATGTAGGGACATTTTTTTTCACATTCTTTGTAGAGAATTACTGGTAGTTTTCCTTGTACTTCCTTGTATTTCAACCAAAATATGATTAAACAAACACCGGTCTGACATGAATATTTGGAAAATCTATAAGAAACGCTCCTCTAAAGCACATCTGTGTGTCCTGGGTGGGAGCGGGAGTGGGCGAAAGGTAGGGGGTGGGGAGTCTGGGATTGGGGGGGGGGGAGGGGGAGGGGGTGAATACGGTTGTTGTGCCAACTGCATGAGCCACCTAAACACCTCTATGTGACATACTTCTAAATCTGCATTGTGAAATTCTATAGAACTAACCAGGATAAGTGAAACAGCATAGAGAGTAAGGGGCGCTAGGCTGCCGGTACCTATTCTTGAACACTGGACAATAGTAGTTATAACTTGGCGAAATACATACTAAGATGAGGCACGGTGCAATGCTGACGTCATGACACTATCATTCTGGGTTATTTTCCTGATTTTTGTTTCATCAGTTTATTTTTCTAGTATTGAATATATACAGTTTTATAGAAATATATGGAATAATATAGTAAATTACCAAAGTCAAGACGCAGATAAACAGGCATGTATATCACAATCAAATTAGTTAAGGCTCAGAAAAGAAGCAAGTTTCACAATGCGTGATACAAAGTTAACTAAATAAATCCTGACATTCAAGTGTTAGTCATTCTTTCTTATGAGGTTTCTGATAAAGTTCATAATTTGAATCCATGATTAATTCTGTAGGTAAAGTGTCTTGGAACTTATTCAAAGTTATAACAATGTCGGAGAGCAGTCCCCGGATGGTATTGATTAGTGCAGTAACCGACATTTTTCGGATTTTTTTTTTTTTTATATGATATTATGAATCAACGCCATTTTTTTTTTTTTTTTGCCTGGGTGCAGCTCGGCTAAAACAAAATTAAAATTTCTTAAAAATCGTATGAGGTTTGTTCATAAAAAAAATTTGATTGCAGTAGTAATAGCCTTTACAATAGATCATTGTATACAAATTATACTGAAGGCAATTACGGTTGAAATCAACGACTTAGTGTGATTTGTGTAGAACGCTAGTAAAAAAAACCACACATTTAGTGTCCAAAGGCACTTACAACAATCCCCCATGACAATAATGTTCACATTGGTACGTTCTCTTGAAGGGTGATAAAACCTTTTACGACAGATGGCCACTGGGCTTGAAATTAGGCGTCATGGGGGTAATTTATCATTGTCACCCTATTGATTAGACGTATGGTTTTCATTGAATGAGATAGAGCCAATTTATGAACAGTAATAAATGGTCTACCAGTAATATAAACTAAACACCCATTAAATTAATTCATGTAATTGATTAATTTGTCATTGCAGATTAACTGCGCAGTTCAAGACGAGGTGTGGTGAAAAGATAGCAGCATATCTACGCTTATACAGAATGCAACAGATGTGTAGACAATGATTCAAGTCAAGTACAGAGAACAGTAGACCGTGCACAGTGGATTAATATTTTTTGCTGACATGTTTTTATGTTTATGAATACATTTCGGTCTGGTTTCATCTTTCAACCACCTGGAATCGGTTACTTCGAATGCATGCGTATGTCTTTGGCACAGTTTTGCTCCCTGACAGTATTTTTATTCAGCTGTAAGTCTTATTGTATATGGGAATTGTTTGAAAGAAAACTATAGATCAGTATTTTGGAGAGTGTATGCCTGAGCGGCATAGTATAAACAACCACAGCGACTGCAACAATCCCTATAATAAGAACAAAATAGGCCTCAATTTGAAGTCCGCTATTCGAGGCAGTTCATATCAAGGTTCCACTACATTTAATTACCCACATCCATGCATATCCAATGCCACTGAGAATGGCAGCATGATCTAAACATATCCTTGAAACTCACAACTAATAGATAAGATTTCAAAGAATAGCATTATCTGCATTCGGCAAACTATCAGTAAGAGAAGTGGAAACGTTGCACTGTAATGATGGGAGATATGACACGCGAAATTCTTCAGCAATATCTTTTGCATCCCATATAAAGACCCAAAGGTGGGAGTGGATAGAAGGAGAGGATGACAGGCAAAAATAATGATTGGAGAACAACATCAGACTGGCTTCATTGACAACTGTGCAGAAGTTCTTGAGAATCGGGAAGAGCTGTGAAAGCTAGTTCTAAAATCTTCTCAGCGTCTTCAAGACTCCGGGATGAGAAAGGATACGTTAGGATACCACAAGGTATTCGTCATTCATTTCTGGTAATTCTTTGAGTCACATTTCACGGCAATTCGTTTATTAATTCAAGAATTAGTTAGACCGTTCTTCTTCTTCTTCTTCTTCGTTTATCTTCCGCTTGTACCGGTGGGTGTCGGGGGCAGATACACCCTTCTGTCGGCGGCAAGGCGAGTGGCCTGGATGAGGGACATCCCATCGTTTCTGAGGGTGTCTGCCACACAGTCGCTCCAGCGTCGTCTAGGCCTATCCCTAGACTCTATCTCTCCAGCCCGAGTATCCGGTATTATATGCCTGAAAAGCTAGTTGGTTTGGAGGTAATCTTGTTAGGTATTCGAACCACTTGATTCTTTGTTCAATGTGTTGCAGGACTGGTGTTAGCTAGACCGTTGATTCCCATATTTCTTTAAAGCCAGGATGTAACACTAATTTAATAATTCCCCACATAAAGCACTGCAAACAATAGCTGCATACTCAAATGGTGATTAGACCCCTCTTTAACCGATAATTAAGTGTGTTTTTCAGGTGATAGAGTACAAGACTGTCTTTGTGTTTGTATGTGTTTGTGGAGATGGGGAAGAAGGGGTGCATATGTATATGAGTAGATGAAAGATATGACAAAAGTGGAGAGAGAAACAGGATGAGAGAGAGAGAGAAGAAAGAGAGAATAGAGAGAAGGAGAATCAATATAGTAAATATATATACCAATCATATAATCACCTTATCAATTCACCAACTAGATCTAAATCTATATAAGTATTATACTGATTGCATGTAGGAGATAAATATAACAAATAATATGTACATTATTAGACCTAAGGCATAAATGAAAGCAAAATAAACTGGTACTTCAGAGTACCAGGTGGAGTACCATGTCCCGAATTCCTTATTGGTACTTTAGAGTACCACGTCGGAAATCCTTACTGGTGCTTATAAGTTTCAGATTGGAGAAATAAGACTTGTCTCCTTTATCCACGACGATTGTTTTAACACCTTTGTCAAAGGGATGAGGGACATCCCATCGTTTCTGAGGGTGTCTGCCACACAGTCGCTCCAGCGTCGTCTAGGCCTATCCCTAGACTCCATCTCTCCAGCCCGAGTATCCGGTATTATATGCCTGAAAAGGCATGATGTCCCTCATCCCTCTGATTTTTTGAAAAAATGGTTTATGAACATAACATAACGCTCTCCGATGCCTCATAAAAGATGTACAGTGCTGTTGTTCTGAAGCGCCCCATTCTGAATAGTACTGCCAGACCATTATTTAAAAATAGATGTAATATTTTCTTTTTTTTTTCCGGGCTTTCATATGAAAATACCAACGCATGTAGAATACCAAATTACTGACAGAGACGTGTCATAAGTCCTCATCCATCGGCCAGTGATCGTCCCTGCGGCGCTCTGTACATACATCTATTACTTTTCGAGAAACAGTAGAGAGCGTGACAGAAGTGGTAGAGAAGGAGGGAGGAGGAGGAGAGAGAAACGGATCAGGGGAAAGAGAAACGGAGGAGGGAGAGAGAGAAACGGAGGAGGGAGAGAGAGAAACGGAGGAGGAGAGGGAGAAACGGAGGAGGAGAAGAAGAAGAGATGGAGGGGGTAGAAGCCTCAGTAGAAAGAGGAGGGAGAGAGACGGCGGGGCAGAAGGGAGAGCGAGCAGGGGGAAAAGGCAACTTGATGCTATTTTTTGACGGTATATGATGTCCACTTACCATTTAAAAAATGCTATCTGGCGGCCCTCTTGCATTTTTTTTTTCTGACTGTTTTTTCTTAAGATTTTTTTTTAACTAAATGATCTGAAATTTGGTGTGAAACACCAAATACTCAAATACAGATCTGTTCAGTCTTTTTTTTTTTTTTCAATTCGTTTGCATACTATTGCATATTACTTGATGACGTAAATTGACGTAACAAATTTTTTCTTGCTTTTGTCAATTGTGCTAACTAGGACTACATAATTTTTATTCTGTACAGATGTTAGAAATACTTTGAACTCTACTGTATCCAAATTTGAGACTATTTGGTTGACAAAACAAAGTTTTAGGCATTTATTTCCAAAAATATTTGTGTTGGGAAAACGGCACGCAAAATTTGGCGATTATGGTGATACCCGACTTTTTACATTTTGATCGAATACAAGCCTTGTTGCTAGGGCCATTTGGAGAAGAGATAAAGAAAAAAGAAAAACAAAACACTGGAAATCTGCGATTCTCTCGTGAGTACTCGATGTCAGAAAAACGGGAAATAAACCATTTTAGAGCTACTTTCATGACACTGTGATACCAAAATCTGATGAGTGGATGGATTAAGGAAGCAAAAACAAACACAATCAGATTTTTGACAAAATTTCGAGTTTTCGTTATCAGTTACTCTCATATGGCCTTAAGTCCGGTTAAGTAGAAAGTTGAGGGACTTAAGGAGAAACCAGGTACCTTAAGCCCGGCCAGCCATTGCCTTCATAGAAATCAGGTAGGAAATGACGGCTGAATATATACATAAATACAAGAAAAGAAAAGAAATGAACGGCCTAATCCTACATCTTGCTTTCTCTATCAGGAAATAGATCGGAAAACATATTACCATGATGAGAGATCCCAAGATGGCTCGTTCCACGCTTGTTCCAAGGCCACTTCCGTGCTTCGTCACAATAACAAGTATTATACCATTTAATCTTCTAACAAGTATTATATCATTTAACTCTTTCCGGAACAATGTACATTCATGTTATTTTCTCTACCATATAAAAATCAGTAAATTTTTACTGACCCTTTAAACTAGAAAATCTTTATTACCGGCAATAGTTTTCTTGATTTTGATGAGCTTTATACTTTGGACTGATGTCTTAAAATTCTTTCTGTCGTAATCATAGCAATCAAAGGCTTTATATTTTACACATCAGGAAATAATTTTGTGATTTTTTTTCAATTGCGAACTTCAGAACTTCATCGCTGTTATGATAAAACCGCTCGTAACAGTAAAACAAATATACCGTTTTGTTACAACTTGATTATAGTTCTCTGCTCACTCTTTCTTTCTCCAGCCTGGCTTTTTCAGCAGTTGGTGTCTGTCACGAACTCTGGATGTGAATGGGTGTTAGTTTCGACTTTGTAAGTGGTAATCAGGCGGTGAATGCGGACGAGACGCACACAAGAATGGAGAAGTAAGAACAGGAATCTCCAACGGTGAAATTTATTACAGAATTTATTACAGGTACTTGGAAACAATACAAACTTCAGGGGAGCTGTCTAACTCTGATGCATACGGTACTCACTGCGTTGCACTTTCTCTCCCCTCCTTCTCCGACTGAAGCCTTATATAGACACCAGCTCACCTTGAACCCTCCAGAACCTTCAAGCTCTCAGTACCACCATCGCACACATAATACCGTGACTTAGTGCACATCTCGAACTCCCTCGAACATACAAGTCATCACCATAATTACTGCCACACAAAAACCGTGACGTAGTGCGCACACACATGACGTAATACACACACAAGATCTGACTAGAATCATCCCGTACAAAATGCTTAGAGGGTGTATCAGACACGCTCGGTGACTCGTATTTCCACGGGCCGGTACACGTACGCTCACAACACACACTTGCATGGGCCCAGTATATACCATGACGATCCGTTAAACATCGCTCGCAACACACATTCGCGTGTACCCAACATGTATAATCATGATTCGTTACAGTGTCCTCATGTTCATCTCCTTCTGCTCTTTTTCCTTTCAGTATAGTTCCATGTCTGTGTTGCTTTACTTTTTTTTCTTTGTTTGCCTCTATTCTGAAACAGTTTTCACTAGCAGATACAGTGCTCACCACTTATATCGACATCACTTATGAAGACATTTCTCTTTTATCGACATGATTTACTAAGTACAGATTTTTTCCTCTATATTTGTTAGTAAATAGATTCCTCTATGTTGACATCCTCTCCTTTTGACTTCTCTTGTATCGACATGTCGATGAAACTCGCTGAGCGATGCAGGCCTTATTTTTGTGCACATGAAATCGCCTCGTGCCTTTCCCCTCGCTTGAATTAGAAGTAGAGACGAGCCGCGTGCCCTTTGTGTGACACAGTTTCACAGGCTGGATAAGGAGAGGAGTAGAGTAGTGGGCACAATAGACTAACGAAGCCACATTGTAACCTGGTGGCTCCGCTGAAAGGGAAACATAACTATAGAGGCTTGTGTCTAGTTTGGACTACAATCAGGGAGTGGGGGGAAAGGGGCTGTGACGTGTTTACGCATTCACCCGCGTGCTGTCTAGATCTAGTCTGACTTGTGCAGTGAACTGGTCTCGTATTTCATAATCATACGACCGTTAGGAATCACTTGTATCAGTAAAGGGGCACAGCTAAACAAAACTGACAAATGCAAAAGCCCAGACGGTTCTTTTAAGGGCCAAACAATCATAACAAAAAGTTTAAAATGATAAAAGAACGGATGCTGACTTTATCGATTTTTTTTTACTACGGGCAATAACTATCAATATTTCGATCGTGGCATGGTTGCTTTCCCTTGCGTTAAAATACAGCACTTTTAGTATTACTTGCTATTAACCCACCTTTGCAACAAATGAATACCATCTTAAAGAGGTTTCTCTTATATCAACTTTTTCTTATATCGACACAAAATGTCTGGACCCTTACATGTCGATATATCAGGTATGCACTGTAGTGGAAAGTGGTTATTGATAGCATTCATATAAATAAAAAAAAAATTTTTTTTTTAATTGAAGAAGAAGAGAATAAAAAGATGAAAATCCGAAAATGAATAAAATGAGAGAATTTTGATCTCTGCAAGGCCGCCCCCTACTCCTTCCAAACTAGGCAGCATAGATATGTCAAAAAAAAAATTATCAGTCTAAGGGAATAGTTTCAACATTTTTATGACTTATTTGTATCAAATGTGTCTCATTTCATGACAGTTCAGTTTCCCTTAACACAATAACACATTTGAAGTCTGCATTATGTAATTCCTTATTATGTAAGGTTTCTAGCTGTTCATAAACAGTTAATGGAACTGGGCTGGACTAACCATAAGACCCGACAATTGCCCATAAGGGAGCTGAGAGAGACAAATATCCTGACCTTATCTCTTTTGCCCGAGCCTGCACTTGCAGAGTGTCAATATTTACCAAGGGCATGGATCATTTTGTAAGGCCCTCCATTCGCCAAGAGTAAATTTATGTGTACCTGCCCATGTGGTAAACGGCGGTGGGGAGGAACGCCATTCTTCTCCCGCCACACCCCCCGTGGAGTCGACGCCCTTTTCTTTCTTTCTTTTTCTTCCTTTTTTTTTTAAAATCTCTTTTATTTTTATTATTATTTTTTTAAATCATTTTTTTAAATGTCTTTATTTCTTTATTTCTATTTTATTTTGTTATTTTTGTTTATTTATGTTCTTTTCATTCTATTTTATTATTTATTTTATTTATTTATTTATTTGTAAAATTATTATTATTTTTTGTCATTATCATTATTATTGTTCTTTATATAAATCCCCAAGCTCTTACCAAGGGAAAGGCGGTGCCACAACAAAGAAAGTATAGGAAAGGAAATAACGTCCACTGATCTGACCTGACCTAATCATCAACCAAGACAGCTCCCTTTGGGTGGATGAAAAGGCTTTGTAGGACAGGAAAAAAAAACTGGAACTTTTATTCTCATTGATGTTCACATTATATCAAGATTTACCCAGTTGACTAGTAGATGTATTTATTGCAATGACTGGTTACTACAAGGTTCAGTTCTCAAACTCGCTTCTTTATCATGTTATTGAAAACACTCCTTTGTGTTCACACAGTTACTTTGACACTGTTCCTGTCCATCATGTATCACTAGGAAAGGCCACAAGATATAGAACAGAGAAGGAAAGAAAGGCCGCAGCTGTCCAACTGACTTACAATGCCAATGTTGCTTTGAGTACATACCAATTTAAGGCAACAATTTAGTAGATCAAGAATATTTCCAATGGAATGTATAAAATAGACAGAAAAAGAAAGAAAACAAATACTGGAAGCTTTCGTTTGTCTTAAAATCTTACATCATGTTTTTCAGTTACATGTATATTAATTATTTATTGTACAAGGAGGGCCAGTTTTAATAATAGGAATTAAATCATAAAATTTTATTGAGACATGGGTATTATTTGGTTATTTCCCTTTCAGGTAGTTGGAGTCTCCTTACGGACATGAACCCTTATTACATGCGTGTACGTGTATTTCTGTCTTAAGAGATTTGAAAACTTAGATCATGGGCATTGTCTGTGTTTCCCACCTTTACCCATTCTTGCCTGTTATAGCCGTAATAAAATATTCTTTAAAAACGTCTGTTTCTGTTCCCCTTGCGACGATATTGAATTCAACGTAATTGCTCTCATCAGTTTGTTAATTAGCGATGGTACAATAGTTAATTTGAAAACCACTCCAAATCCAGATCGAGATTTCGATTTCGAATGATGAAATAATGGAATTCGTCATAAAATCTGCTAATCGTAATTTGAACTTGATAATCGTTTTGCACAATGATAAACATGTTATTTAGTGGTAAAAACTATTACAGTATTACCACTACAATAATTATAGATATAAAAATTATAACAATAAATCATATGAATCTGTATTTATTTATTTATTTGTTTATTATTGTAGGATTTTTGACCTCCCTTTTACAATTCCTACGATTCTGTTTGTTTGTTTGTTTGTTTGTTTAACAGATAATGCTGCCATCACGGCCAAAGAAGGGTAAGTCCAAGAACTGTTTTCTGAAAGCTCTGAGCATGTCTTGATTTCAGTGGTAAACTCCTATGTAGTTTACAGCTGTTTGTTCTTTTGATATATATCATTGTAACATGATCCGTGTTCAGGGGATGCGATTCCATATCTCTTGTTGTTGTTGTTGTTGGTTGTTGTTGGTTGTTGGTTGTTGTTGTTGGTTGTTGTTGGTTGTTGGTTGTTGTTGTTGGTTGTTGGTTGTTGTTGTTGGTTGTTGTTGTTGGTGGTTGTGGTTGTTGGTGGTTGTTGGTGGTTGTTGGTTGTTGGTGGTTGTTGGTTGTTGGTTGTTGTTGGTTGTTGGTTGTTGGTTGGTGGTTGTTGGTTGGTGGTTGTTGTTGTTGTTGGTTGTTGTTGGTTGTTGTTGTTGGTTGGTGGTTGGTGGTTGTTGGTTGTTGTTGTTGTTGTTGGTTGTTGTTGGTTGTTGTTGTTGTTGTTGTTGTTTGTTGTTGTTGTTGTTGTTGTTGTTGTTGTTTTTGTTGTTGTTGTTGTTGTTTGTTGTTGTTGTTGTTTGTTGTTGTTGTTGTTGTTGTTGTTGTTGTTTGTTGTTGTTGTTGTTGTTGTTGTTGTTG
>JBCEWB010082837.1:0-12770 GCA_039654565.1 Peronia peronii
CCCCCCCCCCCCCCCCCCCCCCCCCCCCCCCCCCCCCCCCCCCCCCCCCCCCCCCCCCCCCCCCCCCCTCCCCCAAAAAAAAAAATAAAAAAGGTGAAGGATGTAAGGCCGGTTTCAAAATCAGTCTGTTATGTCTGTCCGCTCGGTCACAAACTCGGATAGCGGTCTGATGGCTCGCAGTTAGTAAATTTTGTACGAGTAGTACATGTATTGTCTTACTCAGCGTGACTGTCGCTGTTTGCATAACAAACAAACAGTGGCTGGGGGTTCGTAATTAGGTCACTGCGGCCTCATCCGTCCCCTTTTCTCATTCCTTCTCTCATTTTGCTATCCCCATTTTCATCCTTGTCCCATCCCGTACGTTATCACGACAAGTAGGGGAAAAAAAAAAAACGTGAAAAGGGAAAGAGATCATTCCATTGAGAAGTTTACTGTAAAGTCTACTTTTAGGCATTCCAAAAACAAATTAAAAAAAAAAATCCTGGTAACTGATACTCAAGAGAATGTACTTCTAATGATGTGGCACATAGTCTTCATTTCTTTTCACTATTTTCTCTTTTCCCTCCCTGTCATTCCCTCTCCCTTTCTGTCTTTCCTCCTCCCATCTGTAAGTACAGAGAGGACGAGTTACTCCTAATTTAACTGGGATCTGCACTACAACACAACATTATACAAAGACGGCCTTAAACACTCCCTTATTTTGTTCTTTTTATTGTTATTATTATTATTACATGTATTTATGTAGCCTCTCAATCTTAAGTGAGATTATCTCGGCTTTAAGTGCCTGCTTTGTTTTTTGTAATTTTTTTTTTTAATAGAAAATTGGAATTTGGAAATTTTGTCCGGACAGGGGGGTTTCTGCCTATACTTTAAATTGCCTAAGGTTCTTTAGCATGTGTAGCGTATAAATGCACGGGACCTCTGAAATATATTTGTTACTATTTGAGAAGGCTAGACATCCCAAGAACCAAGTAGAAGAAACCAGGTAATTGTTGAGTCATTGCCAAAATGAAGGATCTAATCTCCGAATCCTTCCCATCTCCCGACGGTAGGATCCGAGACTCGAATCCACGATCTCCACGGTGTGAGTCTTTCGCTGAGTAGCAAACGCCTAACCACATGGCCACAGCAGCTCCCTCTTAAGCACTGCCGACTATGACTCAAACAATAAATAAATGTAAATGACTAACAATGTAACTAAATAGAAACAAAAACAACAAACAAACAAAAACAAAACAAAGAACACACAGAGGCGTCAGAACCATTCTGTATAGAATAACAGGGTTATCTAGACAGTTTAGTGAGCCGGTAGACAAAATTACTGAAACATATATATGTAAAAAAAAAAAAAATCATTACGCTGTTTGTTATTATTTTTATTATTATTATCGTACCACACCTATTTACGGGGAAATCAGGCCTACTGAATTTCGAATATTTCATTTTAAAGTAAAGGCTTTCAACCAGTCAATTTCTGCAAGTTTCCATTAGGGTTACTAGATAAAACCTAGGAGTTCATAGTTGTTTTTTTTTCATACTAAAAACCCATTTTTCTCTGAAACTTACCAACAGAATGGGACGCGCATGTGTAGGTATTTTAGTTTTGTTGTGAACATGATGTGTGCCAGATTTGGTTAGAATCGGTTCAGAAACAAAAAAGTAGATAGCAAAATACTGACAAAAAACCGGGTTTTGAGAAAAACGTGTTTAAAGGTTTTTTTCACGGAAAAATTGACATGGAGAGTTTCTTATTCTGCTTTTGGCCTCAAAACATCCTTTTTCTACATACTAGCCCTCTCTTCGTGACTTCTGTGTCTTTTATTGCCTCTTCCTGGCTTTCTGGGCATAATTTTTCTCGAATTTGTTCCCTACCCCCCATCATTACAAGAGCTCCAATAGAGCCACTTCCGGGTTCTTGGGGGCCTATATGTGGTCCCCATATCGTTTTCTGCTCAAAGAGTTTCTTGACCTTTACTGTGGTATATAGTCCACAACTAAGCCCTTAAATAGCAGAAAGAAAGGAAAGTTTTACTATTTATAGGACATGGAAGTTCATTCTATAGTACCTGCTACTGATAATCTGCATGATCAGCAATTTTTTTCGCCTCATAGTGGTCATTCAATGTCCATCCATGGCACTGGAGTTCATGATTTTGCTAGATGAGGTCATAATCAAGTGTTTTATGCACTCTTTGCCTACATATAATCAAAGAGTGATGATCTGCGACTGCATGTAGCAGCCACATGGAGCCAAATCCTGACAGTAGACTAGGCCTAACGTTGAATGACCATTGGTCAAACACTTTAGAATGGACATATTTCACTTTTTGATACCATTTTTATATGCAGAAAAGGCAGGGCTTTTAAGAGAAAACAAAAGCGCAAAATCGCATTTTTTGAGCAAAATCCAAATTTCAGGACCCGCCCCCCCCTTATAAGGAATCAGCCTTATTACTTCCCTTTGTCAAGTACAAAGAGTATTTTAATTTAACCCAAGATGAGAAAAAAATTAAACACCAGTAACAATAAATTCTGAAAAATCTACCATACGATGACTTTTGCTTGTTTGTTTTTGTTGCTTCTTATCGTGATAATTTATTCATCATTTTTTTTCCTTGAGTACTTCACACGTTTCAAATAATAGATGATTTAGGAGGAAAGTTATTTTTTAAAAAATTGTTTATAAATGTAATGCTTGTACACACGTCTTTGTATACACATTTTTTAAATTCTAAATTAAATTTAAGTTCTAAACATGCTCAATTGTGCCAGGCACAATATAGCCGACCGTAATCGTACTTGTATACAGCATTAACAATGATGTGTACCACTACAATTACGGCAAAGCGAAGTGACTTCGTTGAGAAAAAAGGCTCAGTCATTATTCTTATTCCTGATAGTGCCACATTGTTACATAGATAATGTGCTTTCGAACCCGTCAGTTCCATGGAATTAGAATCCACGTGACTTTCTCATGCATGGAGAATGTCACTAAAATTGTCCAATTCCTCAGTATGGGCTTTAATTGAGTGATATTTGAAGGATACATAATATATGACATCACATACCATTCGTTTTTACTACCTTCGTTATATGGCTGAGTGTGGATTGAGGGCTTACATTATGATTGAATGAACGAATGTACATTATGTGTCTGTCGTGTGCGCATTAAGTGTACATGTATAGGCCTATATGTAGCCTATGCACTAAAATATGAGTGCATGTGTATATGTTTCTGTATAGGCATGTTAATCCCAATGGTGCACAATTTTGTTTGTTTTATTTTTGTACGTTTTAAACAATGCCCCACTCGTCGCAATATATATGTACTTCTAATGGACCATTAAATAAAGTCTTTTTAAGGGTACAGTCAATGTAGCTTTTGTATGTTCTATGCCTGACTGTTACAATGACTTTGAATATTTTATTTATACTGTATCTTTAGCAAAGTAACATATTAGTTCAATATAATATTGGATAGTTTTAAAGTCTGTAGGATTTAGTGTTTCCCATCTAATTTAAGGTTCAAAACCTGCCAACTGTCAGAAATAATTTTTTCCATCATTCAAAATTTAACAAATAAGTATTTTGCAGAATAGTTATGCCATTGTAACTTTTAAAAAAAAAAAGCATCAGGAGTCCTGTTACATGTGTGCACTCTGCCGCACTACAAGAATTACAAGTACATGTAATATGTTTTGTTATACATGGCACATCATACAGTATAACTGTATCCCACTGTTGAGAGGAAGTCCTCAGTAGGATTAAATAATGACCTTATGATGAATGAGAAATGCCAGTTGATATGTGCAAGAATAAAGACCACAGCTAGCTGGGCATAACAATAAATCTACAATTAAGTTCTCACTCACAAGTAAAATGACAAGAAGCATAAGTTCAGCCCAGTCACACCTTCAAACAATATTCAGACAAAGACTTTCAATGAGACAGAAGCTGCAAATTCATTCTGTTTTATTCCATTATTTAATTAATTTTGATTTATCAACAAAAAATGATTTCATGACAACTGACAGACTCATGACCATATGAATCTACACTGTTGTAGATGAAGTAGAAAATAGAAGTCTCTCCTCCATGAAAAAGATTTTCGGCCTAAACAAAATAAATGACACAGAGGTATGCTTTTTCCTACTATGAATCAATGAATCCTGTGAATAACTGAATGGTATCTTCATTTTATGTACATGTACAGTAAATATGAATGAAATAAAAATGTGATGCTAAAATTCAAATGGCTATCAAAGCTAACGATTTCCGGTCCATATACCTTCCCCAAGAACATCTTAGTAATTGGCTATCGAAACAAAAATTATATAAATACCACTTTCCAGTAAATCAACCACCGCCCTCCCCCCCAAAGAAAGAAAGAGAAAAAAAAAAGAAGAAAAAATATTAACACTACAAGCATAGTACATTATATCAAACGATCTCTTTTAACTTTGGAACAAAAAAAAAAAAAAAAAAAAAAAAAAAACAGCTCATTTTCATAATACATGCACTAATACACAGCGGTGGGTACAAATGGGAATTGATAATGAAGCCATTCGTCCAGTAGGAATAAAGTCCATGGTATGACTGAAACAGTCTCAATTGAGCCAAATGATGATAAAGCTACCCTTAGCCATCACATTACCATAAAAGTACATGACATATGACTTATATTTACTGCTGTTATTACTTTTTTGAGACCCCACTTAAAACTTTAATTTGGCCCAAAACAAGGGAAAACTGGATGCTATGATATTGGCCTACAGCATTTCATTCACCTCCGTCCCAGGGCAAGTTTTCAGTTCATTACTGCCATTTGATGACGCTGACTGATTCTTCAAAAAATAAGATGAGGTATCAATAATGGGAGTCAATATAGCTGTGAAACTTTATGACAGCTTTCACCAAAATGTTTGCCATGAAAAAAAAAATAATAATAATAATAAAAAAATAAAACTCCAGCTACACATATAGATCTAATTTTATTTTACAAGTACATGTCGTGGACATCAATGATGGAAAGTATTAATTTAACATGAGCAATTTTCACCGACAACGTGTGCCCAACTCCTCAATTTTCTCTGCAACATCAAATCCTTTGAATAAAATGAAAGGTGTGATGGTACTATATTTTTATTAAAATTGCTAATGTACATGTACTCTAAAAGTTTGTCTCTAGAAACTGATAAAATAAAAGTCCAATACATCTACACTGATGTCTCTAATCAATATCATTACAGCTACTGCTTTGGTTGAATTTTATTTGGTGTGATGTCAGTTCTGTTGCACTTACATTGCAAAAAGCTAGTATAATACTATAACTGCCCCCAGTCACGAAATAACTTCAACCAAAGTATAAATGCTGTTACTAGTGTTACTGATACCATTATCTGTTTTCAGTACATATATATCATATCATATGTCTTGTTATATTAATACTAAAAATTAAAAAGAAAGCAACAGACATAACAACTATTGAAAACAGCAATTACTGCCCACTCAGTACACCAAATGATGATTTAAAAAAAAAATTACATATAATTTATCAAATGCAAACAAGAACTAAAACTCAACAATTGCAAATACATGTGCCACATAATATACGTGATGGACTCTTTCACATTGTCTAGCTAATGAGTCTTGCTTAAAAAATGGGTGCTATGTCGAAATAAGGTTGATCTAGATAAGGCAAGCAAAGAGAGAAACATCCTATGTGTATATCTCTATCCTCTTGTCTATCACTATTACAGTATATACACGTACACATGTATGAATTACACACAGTGCAACAACATCCCTCATATGAATGCCCCACAAAAATACAATAAAAATGTCCATAATATGCACTTGCATTGCCACTACCATCACCGACAACAGAGGATAAAATTATTACCATCAGGGTTTACCTGGTATATTTATCTAAATGCACAGTAACAAGAGGGCCCTATTGTCCTGTAGGTTGTCAATCTTTCAAGCAGGGCTACCTTCCTACAAAATGTATTATGTAGAAGTTCGGTATGAGGACTGGTCACACACTTTTTGCTCTAACCCAAAGAATATATTATTTAAACTGGTGAATCTCATTTTACACAACAGTAGAGCAAAAGCCAATTCTGAATCAGAAACACGTAGGAACCAACAGAAAAATACATGTACCAACATTATACAGTTGCTGAATAAATTAAATTTTGCCTGACTTAAAAAAAAAAAAAGAACAGAAAGAAGTAAAAAAACAAAAAAAAACAAACCCCACTTGAATCAAATACACAGCACATGTAATCAGTATAATATAAGTGAAGCTAAGTAAAAGATAAAATGTTATATGAGTAAATCTTTAAAAATGCAACAAAACAAAAACTCCTTTTTCAAATGGTCACACAATCATAACACTAGAAGTAAACAAAAAAATTAACATATTCAACATACTGATAGATAAGTATTACAAATTTAATTAAAAATATTGAACAAAATGTAAGTCATAAAATCATGTCATCACTTATCATAGATTGTGTATAGTTACCACACAGTAATAAAAGTGAAGGAATTTCAGTGCAGAAAAACAAAGCATGCTGAAATAACATTGCATTCAAAGGCAAACTACCAACCATATGTATATGTATTTGCCACTGCATACGTTAAAATCTTCCTGCCTATTAAAAAAAAAAAAAAAAAAAGAAATACATACATTACATTGTACATATATGTGAAAGAGTGCCTGAAAAAAAAAAAAAAAAAAAAAAAAGATTCTAAAACCCACTTTTTACATTAAACAAAGTAAAAAATTCAGGGTATCATAAAATAACTGATTTTACATATTTTACTCTAACTGAACACTTATGGGAAAATAAGAGAAATAGAACAATGCAATTCATTTAAAAATTTACTTCAAATCTTTACTATGAACACTGAGGCTATGGAAAATCAGCTAACAAATGAGCTACATGAAAAATGATAACATCAACATAATCAGACAAACAAATAAACAGTGTAATGTCAAGATGGTCAAACAATGATATGCAGGAACATGGAAACACCAGATTATAAAGTGTCTGACAAATTTAGACATAATTATGGCAAAGATAATTAACATCTAAATGAAATCATTACATGCATTTCCTTAAATAACGGCTACACTGGAATTGACTGAGACGCGTTATTATGAAAATCATGAGAAGAAATCAACATGGCAACAATCGGTCAAGACAAACTAACCTCTGAGTACAAAACTATTATATGGTATATGTACACAACGTGAAGGAAAAATATGACAAACGGCTGCTTAAGAACAGGGTAAAGTTTAAAAATAATAAATGAGCATTGTTTCTGTCATTTTCCACCTTTCTGTAGTAGCTTTTCATCAGGGCAGTCTCTCAAGTTACCCTAGTAACTATGCAAAATCAAAATGAATGACAATGTGAAAAACAATTGTTTCTCAAGAATCTTAAAGATTAAGAATCTTAAAAATCTGCTCTCACTATGACTGATAGTTGCAGAAAGCTGCTAACATCTTTAACATTATGTCTTTTTAAAACTAAGAGCACAGACCTGTTTCAAGGCTAAAATATGAGTGTTGTTTGTCAATGACATAATTCATGTAGACTTTACCTGCAACATTTCTTTTATTTTACTGGCAAAAGGATAAAAGTCTGCAACAGAATGAAAGTAAAGCAGTGACATAGATAATGCTTACATGTAATGAATGAACTCAACCCAATACGAAATCCATCATGTCACAAAGTCAGAGTTACAAATAAGTACCCTGAGATTGGACAGAAAAATATACAAAGATATAAACAACATAAAAACTTTACAGTTATTCATTTAAAATGAAAAAAAAAAAGAATTTTTTGATCAAATGAAATTGTCATTGCTGCAGCCACAAGTTATGCTTTCGTTCTCTATAATAATTCTATGTTAGACACGCTGAGGAAAATCATGCCCATCTTCTTTGCCTGGCACCAAATAATGTATGAAAACATAAAATTCTAGAACTGTTAGCTGCAGATTGGCTCAAATAAGGCACTTCAGTAAGATGCTAGAAAGTAAAGTTTAAGTATAAATTTGTGATAATTTTTACAAGAAACATTTCAGTAACATAACAGGCAATATCATTATCGGCGCCTTGTTCTAGCTGCCACAGGAGTAACTGATGATTTGGCCGTGGCCTTAGTAGCCTTACCTTTTCCTCTGGTCTGCTTTACAGCAGAGATGGTGGTTTTCGATTCAGCTTTGCTCTTACTCTTCTGTGCCACAACTTTTTTTGTTTTTACAGGTGATTTTGTTCCTTTTTTTTGAGTTGCTGAGATTCTTTTAGCCTTGGCAGGTGATTTTATCGCTTTCTTTCCTCTAGTTGCTTTAGGTGATGCTGCTGACTGAACTGCTGCGGGTTTAACAGCTGCTTCCTTGATCTGAGCTTTCTTCCCTTTAGCTTTAGTGCTAACTGGAGATAGGACTTTCTCTTCTGTGGCAGCTTCATTGGCGCGGCCTCTTCTTGTTGCTGCTTTACCTTTGACAGGAGATGATTTCTTCCCAGTGGCTCCTTTCACAGGTGAGGAAATCTTGCCTGCCTTCTGTGTTGCTCGTGATTTTACAGGCGATGCAGCTGGAGATGATACTTTTGCCTTCTTTGGGCTGGCAACAACTGCAACTATCTCAGCTTTACGTTTTCGGCCTCCTGTGATGTAAAATATATCCGTGGTTATGTATGGTATCTGCTTGATTGCTGAATATAGATAAATACAATGCTGAAATGCAGAGACATATATATATAGGTAATGGTAGCACGATAATCTTAAAATACCTTTGATTTTTTTAAAATCGCTGCACTGGAAAGTCAATTGAATTTTTTTTTTTTTTTGCTTCCCTTCACATCAACGAACCAAACTTACGCAGTACTGAAACTTTGCACTCGTACCTTGGCTACAATTATAGAGTATAAAAGTCCTGACATAATTTCATTCCCTCTCCCCCCTTCCTTTACTGATCCAACAGAAGTGTCATATGTTAATCTGGCCAACTCCAACAAAAGATGTGATTACTCAACAAAGTGATTGGATATACCGACCAAAAAACATCCATTTTTTTTTTCTTGACTAAGTAAAATTAAAAAAAAAAAAAACCACTCTTTTCTTTCTTTACCTGTGGGTTTCTGCGATTCAACAGTAAGTGACTTTGCAACCACTGTCTTCTCAGTTACTGGCTTGTCAGCAGTTTTTGCTTTGCCCCTTTTTGAGATGGGCGATTTTGCAGCTGGAGACTTTGCCTTGCCTCTTCTTGTTGTTGGAGGTTTGGCAGGTGATGGTGTGGCTGGTTTAGCCACAGCTTTTGCCTTTCCTCTTTTTGTTGCTGCAGGTTTGGCAGGTGATAGTGTGGCTGGTTTAGCCACAGCTTTTGCCTTTCCTCTTTTTGTTGCTGCAGGTTTGGCAGGTGATAGTGTGGCTGGTTTAGCCACAGCTTTTGCCTTTCCTCTTTTTGTTGCTGCAGGTTTGGCAGCTGATGGTGTGGCTGGTTTAACTGGAGATTTTGCCTTTCCTCTTCTTGTTGCTGCAGGTTCGGCAGGCGATGGTGTGGCTGGTTTAACTGGAGATTTTGCCTTTCCTCTTCTTGTTGCTGCAGGTTCGGCAGGTGATGGTGTGGTGGGTTTAACAGGAGATTTTGCCTTGCTCCTTCGTGTTGCTGCAACTTTGGCTGGTGTTGGTGTGGTGGGTTTAACTGGAGATTTTGCCTTGCCCCTTCTTGTTGCTGCAACTTTGGCTGGTGTTGGTATGGTGGGTTTAACTGAAGATTTTGCCTTGCCCCTTCTTGTTGCAGCAGATTTGGCAGGTGATGGTGTGGCTGGTTTAACCAGAAATTTTGCCATTCCTCTTCTTGTTGCTGCAACTTTGGCCGGTGTTGGTGTAGCTGGTTTAATTGGAGAATTTGCTCTGCTTCGCTTGATTGCTGCAGGTTTGGCAGGTGATGGTGTGACTAGTTGAACTGGAGATTTTGCTCTGCCTTTTCTTGTTGCTGCAGCTTTGGCTGGTGTCGGTGTGGTGGGTTTAACTAGAGATTTTGCCTTGCCTCGTCTTGTTGCTGCAGGTTTGCGTGGTGATGAAGCAGCTGGTTGGGCTGGAGATTTTACTCTTCCTCGACGTGTGCCTACAGATTTAGCTGATACTGGAGTAATTTGCTGAATAGGAGATAGTCTGCCTCCACGCGTGGTTGCAGGTTTAGCTGGTGTTGGTGTGGTGGGTTTAACAGCAGATTTCGCCCCGCTTCTTCTTGCTGCTGCAGGTTTGGCAGGGGATTCTGGTATCACAACAGGTGTTGCTGGGGCTACCTTGGTGACCTGACCTCGCCTTCCTCTAATGGGAGCTTTGGCTGGTGATGGCTTCCTAACCGGGGATGCAACCTGTTTGGTTTTTCTGTCTCGAGGAGCCACCGGTGATAATACAGCTTCTTCAATGCCGCGGGCTCCTGCAGCTCTTCCTCCTCTGCGCTGTGACTTTGCTGGGCTTTTGGCTGGTTTCTTTGAAGCTGGTGTTACAGGTTTACCTCTTCTTGTTTGGCCTTTAGCAGGAGATGGGGCAACAACTGACTCTGAGCTTTCTTGAACTGGGCTTGCAAATTTAGCTTTCTTGGCTGTGGTTTTTATAGCAGAATCTGCTGGGCGTTTGCGGCCCTTGACACCTGACAAACAAGAATGAACATTTGTAAGGAGTACATGATGTATTTATATATGAGCAGTGGTCTTATCTCCCCTAAGAAGCCATTTCTGCTGCAAAACAGAATGCTTTCACACTGTAACTAATCCGCCCAAGAATCTGCTCCCAAACAAAAATCCACCTAGGATTTCAGTGTTGGGCCAGGGTATGCGAGTACTCAGGATGTAATTTCATATTAGAGGTCCACTTCAGAGAAATACACAACACTGGGCAAGCAGGGAAAACAGGAGGTGGACCTATGACCGCAGGTTACACATGGACTAACATTTCTTTGCCAGCACGTGGAACAGCACCCAAGACTGGTTCTATGTGTAACAAGAAATAAGTTTAGCCTCCTGACTAGTATAGTAAGTTGTTCTCCAACTTTGGCCGGTGTAGCTAATTCTAAACAACTGAGTCTTTTGTGTGTGTGTGTGTGCATGTCTCATATATCAAGATTTCATTCAATAATGTTACTGTTGTGTAGAAACTCACTTGACCTTTGAAAGAAGCCAGGCATTACTGATGAAACCAAGAAAGATCAGAAAATGTTAGCTCTAATTACAAAACACACCATCACAACAGAAAAAGCTGTTACTCTAATAAAAAAATGTTTAACTAACAGTAACAATCAACTCATCCTGGCACTTAAAAGAAAGGTCTGATGGGTTCTGTAACTCTCCAGTCCTAAGAGCCCACTTTTTGGGGGGTTCCCAGTGACTGTTTAGGTTCTTGGGCAGAGACAACTGTATTACTAACTGAATATTTACTCATCTATTATTTCTTTATACATACATTATAAACCAGTATGCACAGAATACAAAAAAAAAAACATTCAATCTCTTGTTCTTTTGCTTAACTACCAATTTTTCTGTTTCACTGATACAGCAAGCCTTCCTTAACTCATTCCCTACGGAACCCTTTACACATTCTGACGAAACTCCAAAAACCGCCCTGAAGAGAATTTATGGTGAGGATAGAAAGTGAGGGCTACAGACCAGGGAATTAGTGCAAACAATGAAGTGCTATACATCAATGGAAAGGAAATTGAACATACAATGTGAGCAAGTGTACACGATTTGTCTGCAAGTAAAAATGAAGTTGAAAGTGATATAGAAAAAGAGAAGAAAAATTCATTATAGAACTTTTCAACTCATCCTCAGCTGAGTGCAGAGTATGAAAGCTACCTACTTCATGGACAGCACTGTATAAAGGTAATTCAATTAGAAATAAGCACACAAAATTTCACATTGATAGCTCCAACTATTTTTTTTTTTTTTTTACAATTTTTGTTTTAGAATGATACCCTACACAATCATAACCCACGAAATCTTGAAGAAAAAAAAAAAAAAAAAAGAAACCTTTCTCCCTCCTATTCACTTGGTGGAGCTGAGCCTGGGTTCTAGGCCTAGGGGTTGAAGTGGAAGTTCGAGTAGAGCTACAACTAGATTTCTATCTTTTGTTCCAGTTGAGGTGCTTGGTTGATTTATGTCAACTGACTCAGCTGACTTACCATCACTGTCTCTAGATCTACCCTGCTCACTCCTCTTATCCCACTAATGTGTGTAATACACCTCTCAAAACTCAATACTGATCCCTTCATGTAATGATGTTCATCAAAATCTTCCATCTTCGGGAGCCATCCATGAATCTAGCACTTGAGATGCCTTTTTTCAGCAAATAATGCTGGAGGGACAATCAGTTCTGAACCATGGCAATATTCAAATCACAGCAGCATGATCAAACTTCGCATTCATCTCCTGTGACACTTTGGGTGGACATTTAAATATAGAAACTTACATCAAGTTCTTCTTTTGAACTGGAAAAAAATTATTTTATGCTCTTAGGATATTTAGTATGTTGGACTGAAACTGTTTGTGGTTTTATCAGTCTAGTGCTGTCAACCACAGTATACAGCCGACCATAGGGAATGAGTTAACTAATCCATGTAACAAATATAAGAAATTACCAGACAAATACAGTCGAGTCCACCTAAATCGAATTTGCTGGGACCAACCTAATGGGTTCGATTAAAGAGATTAAACGGGGGGGGGGGGGGGGGGGGGGGGGGGGGCTTCT
>JBCEWB010082848.1:0-12770 GCA_039654565.1 Peronia peronii
AGATAGATAGATAGATAGATAGATAGATAGATAGATAGATAGATAGATAGATAGATAGATAGATAGATAGATTTACAAACGGACTGGCAGACGGAAGACAGATAAACAGATTGACAGGTAGAGGGATAGACCGTTTCATCTGTTATCATCTTACCCAAGCATGTAGGCCTATGTCTCTGGCCACCGACATTTAATGGAAAACTGTTCACAGTTGCTGTCTAGGTCTGGATCTGAAGGAAGATCAATAGTAGAACGTGATGTTTTGAACGTAAGAGGAGGTATCATTGCAGATGATGTTGTTACGTTTAAGACCACTACGTCTTAATTCCTGTCTCGGCAATGGGAAAATAATCCTACTAAATAGCCAAATCTTTAGCCCACATCTTTCAAAACCGGGACCTGTGTCTTTAAATAGTTTAGACCTGTCGAGTCTGTGGAACTGTACAGTGAGATTAATGACATTTTTAGAGTTAAAACAGGGTCCAGATTTGCTTACCGAGTCTTGTTGATGATAGACCGGACGGTAGAGGGAGCTGATGCTTTTGAGACTTAAATTCCGGTACTGATCTTAGAACTCAAACTCGGACAAACAACACAGATGAAAAGATGTCAGATATGTTGTGAATTATCCTTCCGTAATTGGCTCAAAATACTGACAATCATGTATACTTTACCATCAAAATTGCTAATATTTTGATCATTGTGTAGCCCATTTTCAATAGTGATACCGACTATATATATAATGCATTATGATCTCATATCATTATGGCTGCCGATTTGATCATCTCTCCACAGGGCTAAAGATATCAGTTTGTTAGTGTTTTGCTCTTTATCTTTTTATTTGTCTTTTCACCTTACGTACAAAATGGCACGAAGCAGTCATGAAAATCTAGGACACTTTATAAGCTGAATCTCATGGTTTGTTCAACATTTGCAAACATCAGTTTGATAGCTTGATTTGTTTTCTTTTCTTTTCTTATATAATAAATTCTTATGACCAATAATAGATCTAGAATAATTTATTATCTCTTTTTTTTATCTCTCATCATTCTTGCACTTAACAACATAAATAATACAGAAATCAGGAGGTTCATTTATACGCACTTAGATGAACACGTAGTAAATCGTGAACTTTCTTCCAGTGGATAGCGAATATTACTCAACTAGAAAAAAAAATCGTATTAAATGGGTGAAAGTTATAATATTGATCCAAGACTTGCTCCTTTTCACTGTAAAGCAATCATATTATCCAACATGGAAACTGCCCACTTCATACAGTAATGCAGATTGATACTGGGAAATGAGGTAAATCGAGGTCTGTCACATGACCTTATTCTGCATATGGGTAAGATCCATATAATTGGTATTTATGTCAAATTAAAGGGCGGTGACAAAAATGTATTGAGAATATTTCGCCTAAAGAACTGTCTTTTATTTGGTCCAATAGACTTACTAGTAAACATACATTTTAAAAAACAGTATCTCCAGAAATTTGTGTCAGGGCAGGGAAATCCAGTTAGCTGTTGCTGATGAGTCGCAGTACTCGGAATAACAGACTTGATGTGCTGGCAGTGTATAAATATCGAAGCAAAGTATCTATTAAGAAATACTAACTGTTAAATAATCTTGCATAGTTTTCTTAAATGACAGTCGATTTTATTTAACAAAACCGTGGACCATGAACGAATTTCGTCATAATGATTCAGTTAATCTTGTAGTGGTAAAGGGGTACTCTTTTGAGGAGACACAACAGACAGGTATGAGGATTCCGAAAAGTAGGTTAAATCGAAAGCTGTGTTTTCATTACACTCAATAATTGCTCTATAATCTTGAAAATGTCGGCAGAAACCGCTAGAATGCGAATGTTTCTAGAAGGGTATGTTAACTCATGTTGAAATTGGTGACAAGTTAGAGGCAGTATGAAATGGATACTTTAATATTATAGTTTAGGTTATCTAAAAGGAACCCAGATGGAAAGTCAGATAACTTTTCATCACATCGGCCCTCTCATACCATTAGGGTTAATCGCTACGGTAACAATGGAAACTTTTGTTATGGATTGATTTCCCTTCCCCTTGGCACAGACTCTGACACTAATTATAGCTAACCATTCAATTATTCTGATGACTCAACATGTCATATTTTAACCCTAGCAGTGTGAAGAAATCGATCTAGTCAGAAACTTGTTCTTTATTCTTTGGACTGGTTTCTTTTTTTTCCAAATGACATAAAAATTAATAAACATATACCTGGTTTATTTTGCCTTTAGGCCAACTATCATTTCCAGAACATGAAATAAATGTCATTATGGAAACTGGTATGTTAGCAATACTCGCTCAGGCTTAATGAACTTGATTGGCAACTAATTTGACATACTGGGCGGTGTGACCTTTCTGTGAGCGGTGTTGAACTTCCTGGTCATGCGAGTGAGATCTACGACCGGTCGAGATACATCATTTTTTAATCTGCTCCATGTGTTTTGAAAAGATAGAATCTAATATTGAAATGCTCCCTTACTGACAACAGATATTAATATCATCGCCAATCTGGTCTGGTAACAAGGACACAGTAAAAAGGCTGACACTGTGAACATCACAAACAATAAATTCATGTTGAATGCATTTTCTTGTTATTGTTGTTGTTGACTAGAATGATAGTAAATCTTTTTTATTTGCGTTTCATTATTCTTTTGGAATTGCCATAAATATCACAATATTTAATGTACAGTTTATATAACTGATTACACTATAACAACAGTGTTCAGAGAGGAGAAAGACAAAAGAGGTGGAAATACGAACTACAGACAAGAAAAGAATTAGAAAGAAGACAGAGGGCAAACAAATGCAACAACCCTAATTAAATCTGTATGAGTGACAGACTTTAATCTGTTTTGCCGTGAAATTCTAGCCGGATTTAAGTCATCCTAACGTAATCACAATGATATGGATTAAGTCCCGCTAGAATTTCAACATTACACGGACTTTAGTCCAGCTAACCATTGCAAATTGTTATCAGAACAATGCAAATACATGACGACTGGCCTAATTTCGGTAAGGCTATAATAGGCACTTCGAAAAAAGAAAAGCACAAGTATCTTTAAAAATAGGCATGAAAGCTACATTTCCAACAGAATAGCAGAACAGAAACATTGTTTTTTTTTTTTAATTATTATTTTGTGTGAATGGCAGCAAAGAGAAATAAAGGACAGGATTAGCCTCTGCTATATTTTAAAAAAAAATTATCGAAGAAGACATGTAAGCGAAAAAATGAAATTAGATGACTGAAGATAATAGGGAAAATGTGAACTGAATTGAATTCCTAATACAATTCATGCAAGATAAGATAAGAGTTAATGATCCAACATGACAGGTTTCAAATGCAGTTTAAGATAATGGCTCCCATGTTGTTATTCCTCGCAAGTTTCAAACTAAGACTAAGAGTCCAGATTTTTTTATTTTTTTTTACATAAAGTGACCTAAAATAAAATTGCAATAAAAAAAGTAATAATAACAATAACAACATCACCACAAATAGCAAAAAAGCAGTTAATTTATTATCCTCCACAATAGTGGCAATTTCATCACTAACATCACAAACAATGACTACACCAATGACAGCACGGTGACGGAGGAAAAGCAACAATAACAACATTAGCAGTAATAAAACCAAAGCCGAGGTTGAAAGACGCATATAGAACGTAACGAACAGACAATATTAAGAGCTGCCACCGTGACAGATCCACAGACATAAAACAGAGGGAAGACATGAGCAGCAGAGCAGCAGCAAATAACAACAACAACAACAACAACAACTGTAATAATTTTTGGAGAACAAGGAACAACTGAATAAAAAAAAAAAAGTTAATTATAATATCATCTTTTGGCCTGCAATCTCTCTCAGGAACACTGAATCCCTTCATTAAGAGAGAGAAAGACTGTCTGTAAAAAAAAAACAAAAAAAACAACTGAACACATTAAGTCATTACAAAATCAAACCCGTCTCTGTCATGGTCTAATGCGTATCATAGTTTGGCAGTCAATGATAATCGCTTTCTTTGATTAATGAACGGGGGTGGCAACTTCGTTTATTTATCATTATGACTGAGAGTCGTCACGAGGTAAGGGATTTGGCTTTGCTGCTTAACTTTATGAAACACAAGGCCCTGTGAACAATTAGTATAACCAATAGGTCATTATGTGCTGCTTATTATCATAACAACAATAATATGCAGCTTGTTATCTTAACAAATACAACAAACTGAGCAAGGAGAAAAATGGAGGTATCATCCATAATGGGAGATCGCTTCGCAGATTATCTGCCCCTCCCAAAAGAGGGACTCGTGTAAAGGGAGATCATTTTGACAGCTCTATTACTTCCCTTTGCCAGACAAAAGATGTGTTTAGCAAGCAGTGTAAAGAGGAAAAAATCTCTTTACTTCTTGTCATTCGAAAGACTGGTGGCAAAAAAAAAAAAAAATGATAAAATTATAACAATAAGAAGAAAACATTCTCTTTACATCATGATTTTTCTGGAATTTTTCATGGCGTATCTTTCAAGCAAAGGGCGCAAAAGCGATATTTCTTCTCATCACACTGCTTGTTCAATCCCTCTTTTGTCTGGTAAAGGGAAGTAATAGGACTGAGCACAACAATCTCCAATTATTTGTGGTCATTGTTTACCACCCCATGTCAACTAAGAGCTGGGCAAGTCTCTAGTCACGTGGAGATTTAGAACGAGTCCACTGCTTTTAGACTGTCAGAACATGTAAGACACAATTTCAAATTACCAAGGCCCATTGATTTAATCTTCTCAAGTAAAAGCATTAAAGATTTCGAAACCTTAAGCATGTAAGCCTTTGAAATGCTAGAAAAATTATCGAATTAAAGCACAAGGCATAGAACAAAGAATCTTCCAACAGTTTCGAAAGTGAAAATGTTAAACTATAATAATGTTCTTTTTATAGCACAACGATCCCACCTTCACTTCTATTGATCGGCAAAAATAAACTTATATTTCTAGATAGTTTTTGTTGGCCGTAGACTGGGAATTCATTATTATTTTTTCTCGCTATTTAATCCATATAAGTGAGAATAGCTTTCCTTGATTTTAATGCTAATATTATTATTGACATGATTTACTGGATCATGAAAGAATTAGTGTGATCTTTTTTGCTGGATAGACTGACAACTGGCCGATTTAATTTCAGTTGCTCTGTAATCCTAATGTGCTGGCCAATTACCTTGAAATATTTGATATTTGCTGTTCTGATATACCAGACGAGGGCCCAAAATATACTGATCTGTTATTTTTGAACTAAATGTTTAAGAAAATAGTTTTTAGAATTCGATTCCTTTTGTGTTATTTTGTGTGTGTATGTGTGTGGTGTACATTATCCATCTTTCTTTGTTTATAATAGAATCAGAAAAAAACAACACAAAACACGGTTTCAAGTCTATCTCAGAATAATAGGATTTAATCTGCAGGTACGTACAGGTGTCATTTAGCAGTGTTACAATTTTTTGCAATAAGACATATTGCGATTGTTGTGCGTACCGACAGTGAACGCGAAAGAGTGAGAAATCTCTTTTTATTCCTATTTGCAAGGCCGAGGCAGTTTATACTGGAATGTGCTAAGAATAGTACAAACTTGAAACAGATTTTATCTGCATATAGCTCGAGTATTTTTTGCTATTAGTTTAAATAACGTCCTCGAATTACCATTAGATCTGCTTTGAAAGCTGCCATCAATTTTGATTCACTTTTTGTTTTTCTTAAGCCTTTCAATCCTAAGAAAGTAGGATTATCTCGGCTTTTTTAAGAGGTTGCCTGTTTTTGCTGAGAATTTTTGTGAGTAGAAATTTGGAATTTGGAAATTTTGGCCGGACAGCGGCACGCAGCCTACTCTTTCATCGATTTTGAACTGCCAAGGGTTCTTTAACGAGACCTCCGAAATGTATTCGCCCTTATCCGAGAAGGCTAGACGTCAAGCTTCCTACCCACAGGAAGCCAGGGGACCGTTGAGTCACTGAAAAAATGCTTCGATCTTCGTGTCCTTCCGTCCTCCGACGCAGGACCCTCGAATCGATCCCGGCCGCTTTTCTCCGTGAGCAGACGCCAAACCACAGAGCCACTGCAGCCCCCTTGATTCAGTGCTTTGCGTTGAGAAATTTATTAATATATAAAATAATATTAGGTCAGATAAGATAAACTTTATTTGTCCACAAAAGGAAATTTTATTCACAGTTGATGAGACACAATTTGTATGCAAGATATATTCACACTTACATGCGGACAAAATTAATATCACGAGTGGCATGAGAGCAAGGCAGGCTCAAGGACTATTTCCTCAGTCTGATAGGCTTACCACTGATGATAAACACGAATTAGTTATTTCATGCAACAAACGCCCAATTCTTTTTCGGAATAGTTCAATTGATTAAAAAGTGGATGCACAATCTTCTTTAATCATGTTAACCTTTGATATACACGCCTCCTGGTATAGGACGTCGAGGTACACAAATTTCCTATTTAACAATTTTGATTATTAAAATATAAAAATAATTAAAAAATAATTAACACTTTTAACAAAAATGTATAGTACAAGGTCCAGTTTTTTACCCATTGCAAAGGGGTACTGTTAAAAATATAGCTTCACATTCATTTTTATTTAATTTCGATGTACATTACATGACAGTTACATCGCAAAGAACAAAAGAGTACAAATTAATGTGACATATCATACATACTCGTTACAATGAAATAGTAACTAGATTAATCAAGTCGTTTGCAATACCCAACTTATAATTTATGACAACTACTGTCTTCTGTCGCTTCATCCACACTTCATCATGAGTGTTCAAGACGTAATTTGTAAAATTACTATCGATGTAATTGCTCTTCACAGCTGTGTCCATATCTTGTTAGGTATCTACGAAACATATTTAATGTATGATCTGACTTGATGTCTACATTAATTTTTCACTGACTTCTAAGTGTGCTGACAAAAAATTGACTTTGTTTCCCAACTATTTATTTGTCCAAGCATTATTATTTCATCCCTTTATTCCACGACCACCGTTTTATTTCACAGACAGAGAAAACAATGATTTATCTCTGAACAGAACATAATCCGATCTGAACGGTAGACAAGTCTGCGGCCCTTTTCTGCTCAGAAATAAAAGAGAACAGGAGACAAAATGTTCAACGTTTGAGGCAGACAAAAATCAGTACGAGCCCGTGTAATTGGCTCTAATGCCCCTATATATCGCCCGCTTGCATCTTGTTTGGGTTTTTTTTGTACAGAAATGGTCTTAGGATCATATCATACTACAGCCACAATAGCTCTGCCTTTGCTCTCTTCTTTTTTCCGAACGGTTGAATGTCTGTATTTTGTTAAGAAATAGTAAATATTGTTAAAATAATTCATCATGCAATGTAATTACAGCCCAAAGAGGTTGTAGCACAGTTAAGTACAACTGAGGTCGAAACTCCTGATCTGCGCAGGCTGGCCCAATAGACTTCTGCCACTGAAGGTGAAATGGGGCAAAGGCTAATTAACTAAGCATCTGTAATCCTACTAATGAAGTATTTCAAGAAAAGTCACATGACCGAGGATTTTTGCTCACACACTGATTTATGTATATGCTCTGTGCATAGGAGACAAATGTTGACAAATAATAAGCATTCAGACATGACTGTCACACCATACAAGCAAAGTCACATGTAAGCGACATTTCCTCGGTCAGGTGACCAATCTCGAAATACATCATTTACTAAGATCGGCGCTAAATCACGATACTAATCTCCGCTCTGAAAGCACACAGGTATTTCAGACTGGGCACATTTTTATTTATCACTATCCTTAACTAGAACAAATTTTAAAGTAATAACTTTGCTGTATTTGATTTATTTATTTATTTATTTAAATCTCTTCATAGAAAGTGCTTAAATGATATGACGGTTTCGAAGCACGTATTCTAAATCTAGATGTAGTCTAAATACTTTTGGCGCCCGACTAGAGTATAACCAGAAGAGAGAATATTGATTAATGGTTATATGTTTTGTATCTCTGAACTACGTTTGCCTCCATGAAGGCCAAAAGATTCTGCACATCCTGCTATCAATAGATTTTCATTACATTCTGAAATCACTACGACCCTAGATCTAGATCTAGATAAACGTCCACTCACAAATCTGAGACTTGTAAGGTTAAACTGAATTGATGAACATTACAATGTGCGTGTTAGTGTGTATGTATAAATTGAAAAAAAATTCCCTCTCTCTCTATATATATATCTATTCCGTAGGAACGATTTTGATAGTGTCACTCTATCTACTAACTAGATCCAACTGTTTACAATGATTGAAGTCTCTTTGTAAGACGACAGTATGTACCATTAACGTAAACATCCCTAGATTGAGTAGCGAATCACCAAGGAAGAAAGTGTGCATGATATGAAGAAGAGGTGGGGAGGGGAAACATTTATTTTAACCCAGAGAACTCTTAGTCGATCTCCCACCGATACGTAATGATCGAATGACATCACCCAGGGGCAGCACGAGAAGTACGCAAATCCACAGGCTCAAAATCAACACGTACCCAGTTATAAAACTCATTCACGCAAAGCTTTGAATAAGCAATTTTGCCTCACACAAAATGGCAGACGGGGGCACCAATAGAATTCACCAATATCACGGGAAAGCCCACCGATCCAAATCCTTGGCCTTGCCTAGGCCCTAAGTTTGCCTCATTACTTGCTTTGATCCTATTGCAGTGGATAGGAAATTTATGACCAAAACTCTTTGCTGTAAGCATGTTGAACCTAGATGCCCTCTAAATAATATTAAAGTGTTAATGATTTAATGTCGTAGGAAAACACTTGACACACTCTCAGCGTTGGGTTTTCCTGAAATCTTGTGTTCACGCCAATCTCTCCTCTCCCTTAGTACAGCGTAATGATGTTGTTGCGAGTTTGACTGATTATCCTGTGGACGACCTATCAGACCACTGAGGCATTTCCAGTGTACGTCGACATGGCGTCATTTCTCTGAAAACTTTTTTTGTTCCCAGAGAAATGCGATCTCTGTTTTAACAAACTGTAAACAGAATGGAGTTTCTAGAATGCCTTTTCATATTATATAAAGTTATATTGGAATAGAGAATGAAATGATTATGGTGATGAAAAAGCCACAGCTTTTGTCAAAGTGTTAAAGTATATAAGATTTCAGACCGCCTCTTCAGTTGTAGAGATATTCCCTATAGGCACAATGCGGTAAGAGATTGGGACTTTTTATAGCTTATGTTACATCAGAAGCAATTTGCACCCACCATTTTAGTATATCGAGTGCAAAATGGGTCGCTTTAAACATTAGAGTAGGTCATTTATTTTATTACGATGCCACGTTTGTGTAAACAATACGAACTGTGACATTACATCATACGAGACAGTTGATGATTGATAAAGTTGATTCATCACACAATCTATGTAGTTGATAGCTTGTACAGATCTCTTTCAATATACCTTGATTTAGACAGCCAGTCAGGACATGATCTCAAGTTATAGAACTATAGACTCAAGAAGCTGTTTCTTATTTGCCTCCCTTGATTGTATAATGTAGCGGTGTAGAAAAGAAGAGCCAAAGCTTGAGCACCGTCTTACCAATAGCTATGTCATCACTAGTCATTCACACTGCGCGCAAAGATGGCAATGAACACACACACACACACACACACACACATATACACACATATATATATGTGTGTGCGTGTGTGTGATATATATATTATATATATGTATTATATATATATATATGTGTGTGTGTGTGTGTGTTTGTGTATAATGTTAGCGTCACAACATTGTCTAATCAACCGATCTTTTAATATGGTAAATGGAGCAGAATGTTCATCATCCGTTTCTATTAATACCTTATGGACAAGAATGATTAATAACTGTCAGCGCTGCTATGTGGCGAGTTGTCTGCAGTCAAGATTATAGCCCAGCACAAGCGAATGTCATAAATGATAAATTACAGTGACACTGTAAAAGGTAAATCCCAGCCGTAGTGATAGATTGTCGTTTTCAGTGATGGGTTCGGTCAGGACGAGATGAAGCCATTAAGGTGGAGCGATCCAGTCCATTAAGCTCTAATTACTTTTCATTAAAGATAATTTCTGGAACAATTGGAAGAATGGACAGAGATAAGTACAACACATTAACATATTAATTAAAGGCTATTCGTTCATTATTTGAACTTTGAAAAGTGGATAATATTTTTGATGTTATACTGAATGGCTCATTAGTTATATTGTTCTTAACATGGGTTGAATTCACCGTGGCACAGAGATTATTGGAGATTTAGATCTACTCAAGCGTTGCATGTTTTGTGGAGCTGAGATTCAATAACACACGAGCGTTTATTGTGTGTGGAAGGTAAAAGCAACACCATGTGTCAGAGAATGGGCCTGCACTGTTGTGGCTAATGTATTATGTAAACGGCTTGAGCTATTTCCACTCACACTAAAGTATTCAGTCAATCGGTTTGTTTTATTTATGTAAATGCTTAGACTGATTCGTGCTATGAAGTGACAAATACTGAATTTTGAATACTTGTTTGCAAAGGGGGATGGGGGGGGGGGGGGGGGAGGTGGGGGAGTTGTCTTTTGGTAAGCGTTGGTCAGTGCAGGCGGACTGTTGTCACAACCTGCCTGTCACAGAAGAAGAGTTCGAATGCTATGCCGAATAACTCCGAAACGTTATTCATTGTCAGATAATGAATAGTCATTTAGTTTTCCTTTTGATCTTCTTTTCTTTTTCTATCGTTTTTTTTTTATTGTTATTGTTGTTCATGTTTTTGTATGAACAAACAAGAATGCAGCATCAACTGCCTCTAAATTCACAATAAATTATCATTCTATCGATTGTTGAAAGCGTAGCTCTGTCTAAGACGTTATACCCCAGGCAAAGTGGCCCGCATTCCATGTCGGATGGCGCCTTTTACTGTTAGGGTTACCTCTCTCATTACTCACACAGGTGTTAACGATAGACGCAGCAAGAAGTCTATCTGCTCAGCTCTAAACCTGTCTTATTATGCTTTGCATGCCTGCCAAGGCTATACTATAAATCTGCAACAAAATCCATAATAAGCTTATGGACTCGAAAACTACTGAATGTATCCATATGAAATTTGGTATACAACGTTGTTGCATATGGATCTGTGTTTCTATGTGCCTAAATCCGAAAAAAAAAGCTTATTATCTTTAACGTTATTCTAAAAATGCGATAATAATTGAATAATAGACTCACGAGGCTGTTTGATCCGAATTGTACGTTCGATAGTATGATGCGTTCAAAACACGTTTTCTTTGAGTAACATTCAGTTTAATCAACCAAAATATCAACATCGAGGTGTGCACGATTGCATAGTATCGGTTTGAAGTATATTTAAAAAATATCCCACGAAGACCGTGGGTTCTCCTCAATAACATAGAATTCAGCAGTTTATCCCGAAAGTCTTTTTTTTAAACACACATTAAAACAAAAAACAAAACAAACAAAAATTTTTAAAAAACACACACACACACATAACAAAAAACAAAACAAAACCAAAGCAAAACAAAACACAAAAGCAAAAACAAACAGGCAAACAAACAAACAAAATAATCATTAAAGAAACCATGGCACTTCAGCGATTTCTTCTGACAATCTTGGGAACATTACGTCACTAATCCCCAACTCAGATCGCAATAACTGGGTCTTGGCAACACTTCTTTTCCGCAGACTGAGTGATGCTGGTTAGTTCCTATTCCCTTTTCTCTTCTGACAATGCCAATACAGCCATGTAGATATTCATTGCTCTGAACGTCTCTTGTCATCGAAAAGGAGCTGGTGAAAGCGTTACTGAGGACACACAGTTTTTGGAACAAAAAAAAAATATATATCTTGTCATTAACATTATACGGAGGTTCAAATTATGGCGAGACATAAACACCTCCGCATTGTCTTTTTATGATGGTGATATGAGAGAGCTTTTCTGGTCATATATAGGATTTGCATCTTGGTGAAGATTCTACTCTCCCTACCCTAAATTATCCAGTATCCCGGGCTTTCAGCCTAATGTAATTTAGTTAAGTGTTCAGGTGTGATGAAGGGTGCGTAAATTATACGACTGTTAGTGCCATCGACGGGTCATCAAATGGCAGAACAAGTGGTTTGGCAAGTTTATATTTGTTGCTAGCATGCTCAATTTTGTAGAATTTTATCATTGATTTAAGGAATAAACGTGTTTGTTAATTTCATTGCCTCACACATTTCAACTTTGTGGAACCAAGATAAATACCATAGTTAATTGGGATTCAGAAACTGGGTAACATGGTAACTTTTGCTATCATAAAATCCCGCTTAAGGATCACTCTCCTGTCATTAATGTGATGACATATGATGTATCTCAGACTATGCCCTAGAAGTAAGACATAATTTATTTTCAGTCTCCTCACCTGTAGAGCAGGAAGGAGTAGAGGTGAATCAATACATACAGGTTGAAGAGTTGCACTTATCCATGGAGGATGGACATTTCGTGTATGAATAAAACACACTTTCATTAAAGCAATAAAGTAGATGGCAGACAGACGGACAGACAAGCAGGTGGTTTGAGAGACGGACAGATAGATAGCTAAATAGATAGATAGAGATAGATATAGATAGGTAGATAGATAGATAGATAGATAGATAGATAGATAGATAGATAGATAGATAGATAGATAGATAGATAGG
>JBCEWB010082859.1:0-12769 GCA_039654565.1 Peronia peronii
TTCTTTGCAATGCTTGCCCTACACCTCTTGTACTTGTCAAAGGGAAGTAACCTAACTGGCTGAAAAAATGGCTCATTGGTGGCCTCACAGTTAAATCACACAGACTTATTCATAATTATTAGTGTACAGTGTGTGTGTGTGTTTAGATGCGAGTGAATAGACAAAATCTTAGCCAGTTCTACTTAGGTTATGGCTTCTGATGTGTAGGCAGAATTTATGTGAATGGAATTTCTGATCACCGTCCCTGAGTCTGGGACATCAAACAATAACATGCATTCATTATGAGTGAAATGTTACCCATGCTTCCTAAATAAAAAACAAACAAAAACGCAAACAAGTCCAAAACCACGATTTATTGTAAATTTTATTTTCTTGATAATTATAATTATATCAAACATCTTAAATATAGAACCACTCCAAGCAGAAACTGATAACACAAAAAATACTGGGCAGTTCACAATTGCAATTTTATGAAATCTGCATGTTGATTGATTTCATGATCACAGTTGGGGATAAAACATGTATAGTTCATGACCAGAGATTTTTTTTTCCTATTTTCATAGGTAAGGAATTATATCAAGAAAAGTGACAATAATGAAGTAGGAAAAATAATCTTACAAAGGTTTCACACAATGAATATTCAGTACTCAGTGGTTTGACTTTCAAAAGCTCTTTTTACTTCTTTTTTTGAAATTCATTCACTACAAGTCTTTTTCATAATGACTAGAGCATTTTTTTAATAGGAAACTTAAAGCAACTGCACTTGAAACTGGAAAAACCATAATAAATTATATATCAGTGTGCAGATGGGATTTGTAGGCTTTATGCACAAAACAGAGTGGTATTAATGAAATTTCTCTAAATTTCATTACCAAATCAGTACAAAGGGACAAATTGTCAAGTAGAAGAATATTTTGCTCATCAGAGTCTGACAAAAGCCTGCAACTAAATATCTGGCAAAATAGTGGAGCAAAAGAGTTAAACATTATTTCTACAACTTAAATAAAACAACATAATAAAGAGTAAAACACGTAGCTTCTACAACTTAGTAAAGGCATTAAATAAACCTGAAATAAGAGTTCAATTAGTAACTTTTACAACTTCATAAAGCCATAAACAAACTTAAAAAGTTAAGTAACTTCAACTTAATACAGCCATCAACAAACTTAACAAAGAGTTAAACAAGTAACTTCTACAACTTAATAAAGCCATTAATAAACTTAATAAAGAATCTCAAACAGTAGATGCTCTATATGCTCTAGAACTGAGCTTTCAAACAAAGAGCAAAACAAGTTTTAAAAAAAACTGAAAAAGGGTGCATCATGTAATTAAAGCACAAAGAAAAATAAATGCACTGATGATGGGAAAGGAAATACTTGAAGTTCTTTGGATTGTCCATTTCTAACATGGATTGGCCCTTGATGCCCTCCATTGAAGAGTTTTGGTAATAACTATAGATTACAAAAATAAAACATCTTCCATAAACATAAGATTAAATTGTTCTCCTCATTGTTCAAACAATAACCATTGCCTTCATGTGTAGTCTTGAGAAAGCCACAGAAAGGCAGTTTTGGAACTCCAGTGGCTTCACTCAAGCCTAAAATTGTGTTTTAGTCCAGCAGAAACTGAGCTGAGAAGGCCACGACAGGAGATCCCGTGGGGACACCAGGGAAAGGTCCAGAGGAGCCGGCAATGTCCACATGGGAGTAAGGCAAAGGTGTGCTGGAGTCAATTCCATGCTGTGAAGGAGGAAAAAAAAAATTACAATTATCAGATCCAAGCAAAAAGAAAACAAAATAATAAATCTACAAAGGGTGAAATTATCTTAATCTGGCTGTACATCACCTCTACTTAACCCTAAAAGTGTTGGTAGAATCAATATAAATAATTAGATATAACTATAAATAATTAGATCTATAACAATATTATTTGGTGTTTCTGAAATGACAATTAAGGCTAGATGTCAATACAAGCTGGGTACTTTCTATAAATGTTGTATGCCATTTGACCTGGAATTTAATCATATTGACCCCATCTACATTAAATTTAATATGAGATGAATGGGATATTGTCATCTCTACCGTGATTTCAGTCTACACAATACTGCAATATGATTTACATACTATATAGGTTTCTGGTAAACAGTCATATGATAGTGTCACTGAAAAGTTATGATCTTAACAAATGAAATGTCCTCTACTCTATTCCTATACAGTATATTTTTATGTTAAATCGTATTTGGTGCTCAACTTGGCGGATGAATTCAAATCTGACAGTTAAAAGCTACATATCAGTTCACAACAGTGTCCCTAACTCCAAGTGAAAACAGTTGTGCTTTATAAACTTAAATCAACAATATCATTCACAAAACAAAGCGTTTTACAGCATTCAGGGCCACAGCTAATGAGCCCATTCTTGCTAAGTCTAGCTGACAATCCAGAATGTCCTCTTATTCTGTGATGTCAAAAATTTACTGTGTAAACTACAGCCACAACTAATTTGAACTGGACCTATATGCATTCCTAGCCAGCCGAGTCAAGAATTGATGGGCAAGAAATATTCCCATCAGCGCTTACCTTATCTAAGCCGGATGCCAGGATGAGGAATGCAGATGGTCCCTGGTGTCCTCGGTTGGTCTGTGTCGAGGGCAAATTGTTGGCTTGGAGTATGTCTTCATATTCAGACTTGCCTTTGTGAAAGTCATAATCCTGAAGAAGGAGTCATACGGATAATTTAAAGATAAGGCAAACATATTTTTTGTTTAAGACTAATCCGCAACATGGCATTCTAAACTGAAACAGAACTTGTAACTTCATGTGACAAATACTCTATTGTTTGTCCATGCAGAGTCATTCATAAAATACAAAAAAATCCACCAAACTTTTTACCGTCTATGTAAAAGAGCTCTTAGCAAGGCGAGCAGAAGTTTCCAACATAGTAACATTCTCAGAGTTCACAGCTATGTAGGCACATTTATTGATATTAACTTAGTGATGCAGACTTTGAGAAGTGATAAAGTTGTTCCCTGTTAAAAAAAAGTATTACGAAAAGTTTTCTTGACAAGAATGAAATTTCCTCAGCCTAGGTATACCAGTCAGAGTTCTGTGGATGATATGGAGGTCTCAGAAAGAACACCTCTGTACTACTCACATCTCTGCGGATGGTGGAAATTTCAAATGGATCTCCATATTTGTCTCCAGTGGCCTGAATGTTCTGGGCAAATCTCAGTTTCCTGGCTGGTCCGTTGTCCATGATGATCTGTGTCCACATTAAAACACCAGCAAACAACACAGATGTTAACAGGATTTCACATATAAATAGAAAAATGTTTTGCCTGCCATTTTTCTCCATTTGACACTCGTCATAGTAAGTAGAATTTAAGGCTATGCGCATTTTAAAAAAACAAAATAAAGTAAAAATAAGTCTATGAAAGCCCAAATTGAAGTTGTTAAAAGTGAAAATGGCTCATCCCATCTTTGACTTGTCAGGCATATTTAGACTTACTGTTAGTTACGACACGTAACTATTTGTGAGGATGGAAAAGTTCATTCGACCCTGAAGGCCACTGACACTCACGCTCATGTTGTGTGAGCTGTCCATAGAAGCTTTTTGTAAAAGTTCCAGTAATTGACACACAATAGTAACTGATTCCTGACTTGAGTGTCTTAAAATCTCTATTGTCTTGTTTTGTCATCACTTTTTTTCTCACACAAATGTTAGCTGAAACATTTTTTGGAAATTTTACATACAATGTACAAGATACATTTCGTGAACTTTGCATTCTCTGTGTCTGACTGTGACTCAATATTTAAGTCACTACAGGGTAAAACAACTCTTTTACTCACAGTATAATCTGGTCCCATGGCACGAACAGCGTGGCCTGTCAGGGTAGCAATGGTGAAGATCTGAGGACTGTCCGCCGTTTTGGCCTGTACATGGAAACAAAAAATTGATAGTCAAGCAAACAAAAATGGACTTTGCTGAATTTAACAAATTCTCAAAAGGCAGCCATAATTCTAACAAACTTTTCCCACCATTTACAACATTCCCCTGTAACCATTACTGAAACATCAATGAACTGATCTTTGTAAATGACCATTGGCCAACCTTTCCATACACACCTGGCCACATTCCTGGAGCAAAAGTGCTTGAAGTGCAAGAAAATTCTGCAGGATTCTGAACCTGTGATATGATGCCATGTTTTTAAATAATAGACAAAGTGACGGTTGGCTGCAATTTCTTGTCTGCATATGCTGAGAACACGGAAATAAAAATTCTTGCCACTCTTATGGCATCTTCACCCTCTCCCTTGCTCAATAATCACTAGAAAAAAGTGCTAGTTTTGCAAGCTGCTCAAAATTATGCAGAAATATTTTAAAAACAGCTATCACTGACCAACTCTTTCATGCGGCAAAGAACATCTGCCATGACCATCCGACCTTCTGCATCCGTGTTGCCAACACGAACCCTCACACCAGCACGCGACGTGATAATTTCATCAGCCACATAGCTCTCTGCAGAGAAGGATTACACAACATTCTATTTGTTCGTTAAGAAAAGCAACTATAATCTAGAGGAACATATCCAGAATTGACTTAAAAAAAATATGACACTAGTATCTGAAAAACAGATATTTTTCTATTGGAATCTAGTAAATTGCTTCTTTATGTTTTTGTAATTATACAAATGAGCAAAATATAATATGTGATAATTAATGAAAATGCCCCTGATGTAGTGTAAAAATTCCAAAGAGATCTAATGATAATATAACATCTGACAATAAGTGGTATGGTTGTGGCAAAACAGATATTTTTAATATGAACATCACTGACATTGTAGTGCGACAACCTACCTTCTCCGACACTGTTCCTCACTACTGCCATGCCGGCCACCACTCGCAGGTTGGCAGGTTTGAGAATGGAAATGACCTACAGTGATAGGGAAATATAAAAGACAGACTCTCAGTCATCATTTTCTCAATAGTTTGATAAAGGAATTCAATACATGTAACTGAAAGAAAACAAAATTGAAAATACAACACATTGTCATATAAATGTTTTAAGGCAAGAAACCGCAAGATGACTGGCAAAGTGGAGTTTATATATATTGTAACCACATGTTACAAATTAATATTGTTAATTTAAAATCTGACTCAGACTCGTGAAGCCATCCACAAATATGTTTTCGATATAACCAGTGTGTGCTGATCAGTCAGGAAACAGCTGGCAAAACTGCACAGGACACTATCATTTGGTGCAGGCTATAAAATCTCTTGTGTGAGCTAACTGTTACTTTTAGTTCTGGCAAATATTTGGAGACAAATGATACAAATCACAAAAATGCATTCTCTTTAATTACTAGCTACCATAGAAGGGAGTATGGACAGAACTATTCACTGACATCACACATGGTTTTAAATGTATGGAGAGTGAGACTGTTTGCATGATATTGCTATCCAGACAAAGTTATATCTGCCTCTCCCCTACCTTCATGATCCCAGCAACAGTGGCAGCTCCACATTTGTCCCTGTGCATACCAGCCATGACACCTCCAGCTTTGATGTCAGCACCACCTGTATCGTAGGTGATACCCTGGGAATAGCAATGCATTCACAATGACAGGTGGGCAGTTGTAGATAACCGAGATGAGTGTCTCATGACCCGGTGAATTGCATTGGATGCCAAAATGGAATTTCACTAAAAGAATTGGAATTTATGGTCCGGGGGGAAGATTTCACGTTCCGCCCCCCCCCCCCCCCCCACACACACAGCAAAGAGCACATTCTCCTTTTCATTAACACTGCTGCTCTGCACCTGAACTATTCACAGACAAATTCAGACAAATTAGACAGTGTCACTCAAACAAATGTCAATTCATTCTGAATAGTTTAGAAAATCTCTGACTCTGGTTTGCAAATTTCAGTTGGCAGTTTGCAGTACTCTTATCTTGCACAGTTTTAGGGTAAAAAAGAAGTTTTGACTTTTTCTTTGCAACAACAACCATCTGCAGAGATACCAAACAAAGTGAATGTATTCACAGCACTGAAATAAAATTTAAGGCAATTTATAGTTTCACATGCATAATTCGGCATCAAGTCTATGACAAAAATGTGATAATGAAGAGAATTTAAAATTCTCACTTTTCCCACAAAGAACAACGTCTTCCTGATTGGTCCACTGCCTTTGTATTCCAGGAATATGAGACGAGCTCTGTGCCTTTCCACAGCTGAAATAAAAGTGTCAGGTTGATGGACTCTGATCTCACTTGTATTTAGTGTCAAAATCAATCTAAAACCCCATGTTTAGTTTACACAGTATAGAACTTCCAACATACTTCAATAAATAAAGATCCATCTTGCTAAAATTCATTGAGTGTTGATTCCATTCACAGATATAGACATTTTGGGAATTAAGAACATTTTAGGAATGAAAAACGACTAGTAAAAATATAATATTTTTGTTTATTCAGAGAATGCTTTGTCCACAAAACTCTTGCACCTTTGAGTTCAGCTGCACCTGTCTGTTTCAACTCAGAACCCCAGACTGAGTAAATGTGAAGAAACTGATACATTCATATGCGACACGACACGATGAAATCAAGCGCTTGTCAAACTGAGGTGACTGGAGAAATCACGTGATTTTCAACAGTGAATGTATTTTTAGCGCATTTTTTTTTTCTTCACAGAACCTTTCTATATCAATCTAAGAGTGTATTTCAGTGTTAAATCCTCTGAAACAAACTGATTAAAAGCCCAAATAATGTAATTTAGCGGTATGGCCTAATAAGATTAACAAAAATGATCGGGCATTTTCTCACTAAATTCAGCTGTAGCAACAGGCCACCCCAATCATTTTTATTTGCCAATATCTCAACTTCTACTTAAGGTAGAACAAAAATTTCTTCACCAACAGAAAGGGAAATGAATAACCTTCACAGTGATACCAATAACTCCATATGCTCAAAATTTGACGAAAGCCTGATTTCATTGTGTCGCATCTCATATTTAGAATACCATGGCCTGGTAACATGACATCTCACTCTTCCTATCTCTCCAAACATGTCATGCTTAACTGACAATACATAAACCCCCCTGAAATTTCTAATGATATGACAAAAGTAACCTACTGTTGGCTGCTCGATTCACAGCTGCCAGAAGTGGATATTCCTTCTTCAATTGAGCAACATCACTGATAACACTGATCTGAAAAAAAAAATGTCCAAAAATCATGCCAACGTGAACTATGCCACTTCATATTCCTTTCCTATGAAGATTATGACTCACATCAAAGCACATGAAAGATAAGAGTATTCATTTTTCAAGAGTTCTTCCATCAGATAAGGCACAGCCATGGACATTCAGCCCAATAGGTATATATAAAACTTGATTTTCCAATATTTTATGACCAAGCCACAGCATCTAAAGAGGGAAATTAATATACATTTAGAAAAATTAGAATTTCTACACACTCATTAACTGATTCAGTGATGTCTATCACAGATTAACACAAATACAACTAACATTCAAATACATTTGCTTACATGGACACATAACTTGAGAAGTTTGGTACTTCTTAGACAATAGTTTACAATACAGTACACTGTAAACTTCGATGATAGTGAGCCTCTCAATCTGATGCCTAAAATATTTCTGCCCCTTTAGCTAATTCTGTGCCCACCTCAATTCCACTGTCATTCAGAGTTTCTCTAACATATTCTTCCACTCTGGGAGGTGCCATTCTCTCAGGGTCTGTACCACCAATGTCTCGAGTAACAATTCTGCAAAAGAATTGCATATTTCATTTTTATATGACAAACAAACTTGAAACAAGAAGCAGAAAATATTTGAACAACTTCATGCCATTTACAATTAAAGTAATTTGTTTTGGCTTGGCAAATTACTTCACCTTTGGCAGACAGAATAATGTATAAATTTCATAATAATACTCCCATAGACGGGAAAAAACCTCCCTCCCATAAGTGAGCTTGATACCTGGACCCGACCTCATCTGAATATTGTTGACGCAGTCTGGCAAAACTATTTTTTTCCATACCTTCCACTCTCTAGAGCCTTGAGCAGTTCAACATTTGCAGTCCCATTGTCAGCATCAGTGTACCAAATCCCAAGAGCCTCCACGCGAGGTTGTGTGCCAACCTCACGAAGCTCCAGTGGCTGAGGTTAGATACAAAATTTAGAATCACAGCTAAATCTGATCAGAGAATGGCCATTAATATTGCTACCACAACTTAGATTATATTATTTATATAATCCATAATTTATACAACTATTTCCATATTTTTGGAGATACTTTGATACAACCACTTAACTGAGACATTAGGATTGTTCATGGTTCTCAATGAGCTCAAATTGACAGTATCACTTCAAATGTTCTGTGCTGAGGTTAGAATATAACTAAACTGCAATACATGTACAAAAAAAAAAAAAAGAAGAAAAGATATTGTGAAATTGATAATACTGCTATCTTCCTGCTCCTCCCCGGCAATATTTTCTTAAACAGTAACACACTGATGCAGAAATGTAATCTGTGAGGACAGAACTTTGCTCATACCGACAATAAATCTGAATATATCCCTTATGGTGGTTATCTGCTGTCAATTAATGAAATGTTTGATAACCCAAATAAAAAAGTATATTTGTCATAATCAATTACCGATCTTACCACATAAAGAACTTGAAGAGCTGCCAAGCCAACCACAAGCCCTGCTTTTTCAAAACTGTTGTCTACTGGCCGCACAAGCAATGGTTTCTTTGCCCCAGTGGCCAAAGCCCTGAAAAACAAATAGAATTAAGATGAAATCAACCAATATATCAAACAAAAAATAATCAGCTGGAGCCATATTGTATAGTCAGTAGCAATGTGCTCATGCATGGTCGTGTAAGGGTAGAACTGAACTCTGACACCTCTAGGGTTTTTAGACACCAATTTCACAGGGAAGAACCTCAGAATATGCCTTTTTTCCCCTTAAATTTGTGTCTGATCTGCTTTTACAAATGACCACTTTCATTCACATTATATTACACAGACTATAGCCTAGTAATTCAGCCTCACATTTGATTCCTGCAATATAATAGCCTTCATTCCTGGTTTAAAGTGAAGGTCCACAATGAACACCCAACATTGAATAGTTTAATAATGTTTATTGAGCTAATCATAATAAGTTATCCATATATTCAGCAATTTTGATATGTTGATGTTCACAGCTGATACAAAAATGTGCAAAAAAATGACAGAAATAGTAATTTTTTTTTTTCCATAACCATGAAACTTTAACAAAATTCAGATTGTGTAGCCATTATGCACCTGGATAAACCGGCCTTTGTGGCATCTGCAAATCTTCTGACATCATCCTGATCTCGGTTCAGTGGTCCAGTTGCAGAAAAGACCTGCAAGTATTAACATGTTAGCATTTTATCTAACACTGGAAAGTATTTTTTTTCTTCACTCCCACATTCACATTTTATTTTCATATCACACTCAAGCTATTTCATTTTCACAATACATTTACTTGGTAGAGTCTAACCAGTAATCACATTTTTTGGATATCTGAGATTAAGGCAACTTGCATCCCACTTTAATTATTACATGTACGTGCAGCGTGAGGAGTCAGTACTTCTTAGATGTTTTACAATACAGTGCACAGTAAATTTTGGTGATGGTTACCATATAAAATGAAACAAAACTCACCACTCTTCCAGACGGCACAGCATTTGTCTGCAGCAAAACGGGCTGCTTTTTGAAACTCTGGTCAATCTGTGAATATTTAGAATATATCAATGGCAATCTGCAGCTCCGACTTTAGTACTAGTAATTATTGTCTGAATGCCTTTCTCACAGAATGGTGAGACATTCAAGAATATGAGATGGAAACAAAATCAAGAGCTTGAAAATGCAACAGTGATGTGACATTGTTGTGAAATAGTGTGCTATAGTTCTGATAGAATAATCCCTGTTGACAGATTTTATTGACACAAAAATTCTGTACTGGATGTGTGTGGGCAGGAATGCTGATGAATGGAGAACTTGATTGACTGAAAACAAAAACAACTTACTGCAGCATAATCTTCCAAAGGAGCTTTCAAAGGTTCCAAGTTGCCAGTCAGCTTTGTCACTTCATCAGTGACAACAACAACAATGTCAAACTGGCCATCCCTCAGTTCTGTAACTGGAATCAACGTAGGTACTAGGTCCTGACTGTAAATATGTAATATGAAATATATACAGTGTACACAGTTATAACAAAATATATCCTGAATTTCTTGCCCAAACATATCTAGATCTAATTTCAGGACAAATAAAATTTCTGACTATATGATGTGGACAGCATACTGGTGAAAATAAAAAATGTAGAATGAGTTTTATAGGCTTGACTCCAATTTCATGTTTATTTCTTACTATTTGTAGGCTATGATTTCTATGATTAATGTTAATATTTTATTTGATTTTACATTCACAGGGAACACAAGCTCTGAAGAATTTTCTCTAAACTACAAACTGTTTCATAATATTTTGGGAGCAATTACTGTCCATCGATGCAAGATGATGAGTCACCATTTAGGCTAACATTGAAACTTGGGCATAACTGATTAATTTAACACTATTTATTTATGGCCATTTCTGAACAACTGTGATCAAGATTAAAAAGCTATGTTCTAAATCCACTGAAAATAAATCAACTGATCATTGAAATGCCCATTTCTCAAGGCAAACTCTCTCCCTGTTTCACTTGCCTTCCTTGCCTTAGATTTAGATCTAATAGATCTAAGGAAGACAATAGACTGCCTTAAACAATAATTTCTTTTGCTTTAACCAGTGGTCCTGTAAATCACCCGGCTGATACAAGGACTTTTGCTAGGTTGGCAGCAAACATATTGTTTCTGATTATTTAAAAAAAAATATGGGCATTTGAAATCAATCACTAAGTGGAATACGTCACTATATCTTTTTAGATATATTCACTTGACTGCAGCTGAGAAGGTATAACTGTACACAGGTATTAAACTCTGCTACTATTGGTAAACTATCTCTCTTAATTTCGGTACTTGTTGAAGTGGCAAAAGTAGAATGTTTTGATATTACTGAAAAAACAAGACTACAAAGCCCAAAAAACAAAAAATGCAAAAACCAATCCTTTCGATTCATATACAAGACAGAAATTGGAATTATTATGACCTCGAGGTAAGCATGTCGACTCAAGATTAGCAGGCGTGTTGTTCAATAAGCATTGCATTTAGATCTAGAGTCTAGATCTAGTTTGATCGTGCTATTATCACAAACTTACTCCATTTTCTTCGACAGGAGTCACTTGCAGTACACCGTGTCAACTGTCTTGACAAACCGTTAACTGCACGCTTATCTCATCGAGACCGGCTGTATAAATAATGTCACATGACAGGTCACGTTATCTGCGAACCCGCGGTGTCACTTTGCCAGCTAACATGTCAAAACTGGATTTAAACATTAATTTTAGTTTTCTTGCTTTTTCTTTCATTCGTCGTTTTGGCGGTGTCAGTTATATGAATGAAACCTTCTTCTCTCTCTCTCTCTCTTGTTTTTTTTTTTTTGCTTTTCTCTAGCAAGTTCTTTAATTTTAGGTGGATAGTGTTTTTTTTTTTTTCTTTTGTCCTCTCTGAAGTTTGAGATATACTGTTAGCAGACACATACACACACAAATCTATTGCACGTCGATGAAGACAGCGATCAGTCGCGTATTTTTGATAACATAACAGACAAAATTGCTGTGGGAAATTGCTTGTACTTGTGCTCGCATATGTAAACACTTATAAATGAAGACTATTCTTTGTCGTCAGTAGCCTACTGCCTTCTTTGCTTTTCTTGTGGCCATCAGTAGCCTGTTATTGTTTCACTGATAATTTTTAATAATGTTTCACTCCTTCTTTTCTGCTGATATGTGGGTGGAATAGAGTATGAAAACCATTTCCCTTTGTCTGAACAACTTGTCAGTGGAACTCCAGCTGCTTTTAAATGCAACAGCCTAGTTAAACTGATGGTGTCAGTAGGTCTTAAAAATAAGAGTTAAAGTCAGACACAAACAAACAAACAAACAAATACACTGACATGGGGCTACATTTCAACCCGTCTCCCGATCGGAATCGGCGTATGTCCAGGCTTTATTACTGGGTCGAATTTTCATTATATATATTTAAAAAAAAAAGCCTGTATGACTCACATAGCCAACTAAATCGATCTGAGCGGTGCTATTGAAAAAGCGAGAGCAATAATGTACCAAACATATTCGTGTCCAGGCTTGGAGTCTTCTGGGTATTTACATTTTCTGGGGAATCTTTTCTAAGAAGTGGGATTTAAAAGCAATCATAGGAATGCTACGAGCATATCCTTTTGCAGCCCAAAGTTTATGGATAGGTAAATATTAGACAGCTTGTAACCGCTGAGGAAAGTAGATCTTGTTCACAACTGTACAGACTGACACTTGTTGCCCATGGTTACGTCTGTTTTTGTTGTTATCATATTTATAGAATCTAAGAGCAGGAGTATTCTTCACCAAAAGCTCGCTATAAACTGACCTCTCCCTTCTCTCTAGAACAACAACAACAACAACAACGACAACAACAACAACAACAGCAACAACAGCAACAAAATAATAAAAATAATGATAATAATAAAAATAATATACCCGGTAACCAATAAATGTTTACAAAATGGAAACAACAAGGTGACAAGTGCAACCTGTCATAGAACTCAAACCACAGATATGCAGACTTTTGGCATTG
>JBCEWB010082890.1:0-12769 GCA_039654565.1 Peronia peronii
ATCTATCTATCTATCTATCTATCTATCTATCTATCTATCTATCTATCTATCTATCTATCTATCTATCTATTTACCTAATAAACTATTTGTCTGTCTGTCCCTGTCCGTCTATCTGATTATCTGTTCATCTATCTATCAGTCTTTCCACGTATGACTAGTTATGTATTCTGTTTAAAAATAGTTCCATTTCACTATAGAATTATTTCAATCTGTGATTTTTTTTAGACGTTTATGTCGTGGGCATAAACTAATCCTAAAATTATCAGTCTACCTCTCGAACATTCTATCAAATTACGTCTTTGATCACTTTGAGAGTTCTATATTCTATAAAGACAGATCGCACCGATCGATGATTTTCCCAGTGCTGACACACCATTTATTCCCCACAAGTACATTTTATTATATGCCAAACTGCAGAGAAAAGGTGCTTTTCAGTACACCCTTATACACGAGTTTAGAAGCATATTTTTTTAAAAAAATTATCAAAGAAGTCACGCAGCGTCAGCGACGATGTGGACATTTTTTTTTTTTAAATGTCACGAGTTTACTGGGATTTTTTAAAATCAATATTTCACTTTTTTCTCCAGGTGTTTTCATCGTTTCATGTGATCAACTGGTCGAACTGTCAGCACTGTGAATCCGGCAATACCTCTCTCACGACACAACAAAGGTAGCTCGGGACCGCTGCTCCTATTTACGGAGATCTTGAGCCCCTGAGATAATCCTACTTTCTAAGGATTGAAAGGCTTAAAAAATAAAATAAAATAAAATAAACCGTCATCCATGAACTGGTCCAAATATTTGTCCTTTTTGACTCTTCTCTTCTATAGAAACTGTGAGACTGTAAAGACTGCATTGAAATTTGTCAACTGCACTCAGACTCATCACTTTCCGGCATGTTATATCAGTTGTCCCGGCTTCCCTTTTGCCAGCTATTGCATTTGTATTGTCAGTAACATTCGTTTCACTTTCATACTTTAACAGATCAGACTATGCCAACAGTAGTTCCATACAGAAATAATTCCATTCTGAACTAGCAAACTGCCGCATTTATATCATTGTAGTATTTACTTTCTTTTTTTCAAAACTTCACATTGTAACAGCTGTACAGACGGAGTTATTCCACACCCAAACTAACAGATTTTCACGGGAAGAAAAAAATGAGTTAAATGTCATTTTTTCACGTTCATCTGTGCCTTACTGATGTGTGTGACAATTTATCACAATAGAAATATATGTATGTGTGTGTGTGTTTTTTTTTAAATGTAAAAGTGTGACAACATGGCCATGTATATGTTAACGAAATAAACTACCCTCTACCAAAGTAAAGGGAAGTGGAATGCTGAATCTCTTCTTTGGGCCTGATAAAGACGAGTTTACGTTTTATGTATGTTAACATCTCAACTGAAACACGCTTTATCTGCCTAGCAACGCTGTTTTATTACTTTTCATTGTATGTTCGCGCGGCCGGGTATAACATTGGGTTTTGGGGTTTTATTTTGTTTGACGCCTAGGTGTTCATTCTGGATACATAGACATGCTGTCGTCTCCAATATGCATTGGGTCTATGGCTGTCTATTGGATCTTGTGTTCTATTGTGTATACGCTTTGGATAAAGCCGTCGGATGGTGAGAGTTGTCAAATGAACGAAGTATATTGAAGTGTTCAAATAAAGCATTTCTTTCAAGTAAAAGGTGTTTTGAGTACTCCTCATCATATAGAAAATTCGTGTAACATTATGGCATAACTCTTCAGGAGTCAAGTAATTCCTACACTGCAGGCAGATAATTATGTTCCTTCAGTAGAATGCATTCAGCTGAAAATTGAAAAAAGAAATCACCATCTAATGGATTTGTTCCCTCCCCCCCCCCAAGATCGCCACACATAGTATGCCAAGAACAGCCAGTATTTATTCTCTTGTATCAATCTCCAAGTCCAGTAGATTCCATCGAGTGGCGTGGCTTGTCTTTAACAGTCACATCAACGTAACACTCGCTGAGGTGTGGACGACCCTCATAGATAGAGAACTATCAAACTGAAAAATAATCTGGTACGGGAATATCCACCCATATATCCCCTCCTTCTGATTTTCTATACCCCCCCCCCCCCTTCCAACCTCCACCCCGAAGTCTGTGGTATGTGGGTATAATTATAGGCTTACTGGCGTTTTCATGATTTGAGACTACCCTAATATTTACACATCATAAATTTCACTGAATATAAATGTCGCTGAGTTTCTTTTTCTTTTCTTTATTTTTTAACCCTCCGCATCCCAAAGAAGTATAAATATGTGCTTTTTAATAATAAGCTTTAAAGCATGAAAGATAAGGGAAACATAGACATTTCATATGAAACAATAATTACATACTCTAGAAAACAAGCAACATATTGAACAGTTTTTACACTACAGCTAATTTCAGACTAGAGTTGTTGAAATCCTACAGCCTATTGGTTTCAAGTAATGTTATGATGAGACCATTAAATTCTAAAAGTTGCAGAAAGCCGTAGAGGATAGAGATCTATAAAACTGGGAACTGAAGTTTCTCTCAAATATTTGGTAGTTCAGCCTCTGTCACAAAATCCCACATCGGCTCGGAGAGAGTGGATGTAAGATAAGAGCCTAGTGAAGGGGGGGGTGGGAGGGGGGCTAGATGTTGTTGGGGGAGGGGGAGGAAGGAAGTGGTGGGGAGTGGGAGGGGGGGAATCAAGGGACTCCGTAACAACAGGTATGAAACACTCCCAGGGCTTCTAATATCCCGTTTGAAAACGTGGCAGGTTGAAATTAACCTGCCTGGCTGACGATATCACAATAAAAACCAGCGTAATGGCCCACGGCCGACCGCGCAGCTATGGACATGGGCAATGGTCAAGAGGAGTTCAAAAGTGTGGATGGCCAAGGTCGTGGGTATAAAGCTTAGCGACAAAAAGTTTCTTTTCTTTTCGTACGAAAGAATTTGTTCGCTGTCTCTTTCACTCATTCTTTCTCTGTTTTTCTCGTTTTTCCTCTTCACTCTCTGTCTCCCTCTCTCCTTTTTTCTCTGTCTCTCTCTTGAGTGATGCTGTTCGTAGAAAATTTTTCACAAATATCTTTAAATCTACATTTTTTTTTTCTTTCCTGCGATGGCATTCCTGGGAAATTCTAGTGTTCAACTTCTGTCTTAGATTTCTTTCGAATGTATATGTCCTACGCACAAGTAGATCCTAAATGATGTAAATGTAGTACTTCGATTAATATAAGCACAAGGAAGATTTCAAAACACTAAACCTACTGTTTGAAGGTGTGGGGTTTTTTTTTTCATTTTTTTTCTGTCAGTTGCTTCTTTATATATTAGACGGATATATGATAGCATAACTCATAGTGTTTTACAAACTAGCGTAGGTCTAAGAGAGGGTTTATTGTTAAAAAATTGTTCCATGTGTAAGTGGGACAAAAAGGGTTGAGAAAGTCTGCATCATATCACATATACCGTAGTTCACAAACTGATATAGGCCTAAGTGTCAACAGTTTGTATATGTTTGCATATGCTGTAAATCCGTTCAGCCCAAGTGATTTAATATGCTAAAAACGGTTATGCAGCTGGCACGGATGAGCGCACAGATCGATAACCAACAGCGGACAGATCAATGAACAGCAGACCTACAACACAGACACATAAATAGGGAGAAAGAAAGCGAGGGGGCTATCAGAAGAATAAGAATGAAAGAAAGTAAAAAAGAAAGAGGGAAAGAGATAGAAAGAAAGATAGAATATGTGACAGAAAGAAAGAGAAAGAAACAAACAAACAAAAAAGAGAGAGAGAAAAAGAAAGAAAGAACAGACGAAAGAAAGAAAGATAAGAAACAAACAAACAAAAAGAAAGAAAGAGAGAATGAAAAGAAAAGAAAGAGGAGACCTTTATGGTTTATTTATACTGTTAAATTTTCTGAATACAATTCGCCGTACTAAAAAGAAGTTGAAAGCGGACTGCGTTTACATTGCTCAAGAAATTGAAAGACATTGATACGATTCTTTATTCCAATCAATTTTGCGCCATTCAGCTCGAACAGGGAGGTTCCCCCGTTTCATTCAACTGTGAAAGCAGATCAGCAAAAGAGTTTTGACTGTCGATTCGAGATTTCGTGATGAATTTGTACTATTTATATGGACGAACCTATGCTGTTGTCTCCTCGGATCTTTTTTCTGAGGGTTTCCATTTGTTTTATAATCTCAAGATAGGTGATTATGATAACATACTCTTCTTCCTCATTCGATGACACTCGAGCTAGCAAAGATAAGCCATGTTGGAATGTTGATTCCACTTCCATTTCAAAAATTGAACAAGATAACCAGAGCGAGACTTTGTTCGGCAAATTGAAACTGCAAGATGGAGCCAAAATCTGAGCCGAAAAATTGAAATAGTGGATTCTATTTCTCTTTCAACAGATTGAATAGTGTAAAATAAACCCTTAAAAAGAAACGCCGAAAATGAATGAAGAAGGCCAAGAAATTAGTATAATAGGAGAAAAAGAGAGAAAACAAATAAAACAGAGAGCGAGAGAGAGAGGGAAAGAAAAAGAGAGGACGAATTCTTTCACTTTGACAAACCCCAACGAGGCAAAATCTGCGAACAAACCAGTGCAAAGGGGCTGTCATGTTAGAAAGTCAGTTTGACATGGGCTTTTATTTTCGGATGACCATCATCACTTTAGAGGGTCAGATAAGGAAAGGGCAAAGTGCTCATAGGCGATGGATGGAAGGATGGATGAAACTAGGGTGGATGGGGGGGGGGGGGGCAAATGGAGTTGAACTATAGCCCTTAGTTCCACCAGTCAGGCTGGTTCTTTATAGTTTCCCGCCCGTGGATTACGGAAATGACCCTGACGAAAGCAGTGTATGTCAAAAACTCCATAGGGTGGAGCTGTTCTTGATGACATTGATGGTCAAAGTAGCGTGACTCCCAAAATGGGGACATTACCCCATTTCAACCCTCAAAGACCCAGGACAGCATTTTAACAAAATCTGATAGTAAAAATGTACAACGATTGAATACCAGTTACCCCACAATGAGACTGCTTATAACGACTGCATATTGATCATCAGTTAAAGCCTATACATGTGCTTTGTGATCGTCTATTTATAGAAACAACTCAAAATTTCATTTATGTTCAGTCCTAAAGAACTGTGTAATATTTGTAGCATTGAGTTGTGAAGGGTTAAGGGTGGTGACTACATGAAGCGTGGAAAACTAACGCTTTCACTTGAAAGATTCCTTTACGTTTAGTCCGCCGGTCTTTTGTGTTGTTTATTGGTAGAATGTGTCAACTCTTGAAAGTTCTGGCACTTTTCTTTTGTCACTGAGATGTAATTACCTATTTATTTATTATTTATTTATTTATTTTGAATTTAGTTATACATCTATTTATTCTTTACTTATTTATTTATTTACTGTTTATTTATGTTATTAATGTTATATTTTTATTATACTGAACAAATCTTGCCTGGCCAAATCCAAAGTATAAAATTATGACTAAAACCTCATTTGTTTATCATCAGAAAAAGATTAAGCCTCTGCATCCCGTGTCCCGGAAGGTAATCCCTGAACAAAGCGACTTCCTTAACTGAATGTTACTTTACCATTGCTGAGTACGAAGGAATCTCCAAACGAAGGAGTTCAAGCATCAAGGATCCCTAAATGTATGCAGGTCTGCCATTGAATGGACATTCTGGTCATCCAACCACAGTTAAAAAAAATAAAATCTCCTGACAACAGTTAATGTAGTGAATTGTCTCCTATCCTGCCCTATCTGGTTGCCCAGCCCAGAGCAGATAGGGGAAGGTTACGTCAGTCTCAGTTGAATGGATCTTTTTAACAAAAATGAAAGCCTGTGGGTTTTGGTACACTAAGGCTATATAAATGGGCCAACGTTGCATACGTCTGGTACTGATAGCATAATGATAGCATCGTGTTGATGATGAAGGTTGGTTGCCATGACGAAAGCCCAAACAGATTCCCAAATGTATCATTCCAGAGACATTTCATCGGTTTCCATGACATATTTATTCCTCTACATATTTGTTGTTTGTTAATTAATGTTAGCAAATTGCCGGTTGACTTGAATTTCAAGTCATTAAAACATGTGTAAAAATGATGCTTGTTGTATGATGAACATGATTTCACTTTCAGACCCCCATGTCGCTTGACACATAAGTAGTAGCCTATAATATGTATTGTTGTGTGGATGTCTAACAGCTCCGTGAGGTGGCTAACCAATTTCATGCTGTAATGGGTCCAATAAAGTTTATGGTTTGAGATATAATGTACAAACTATCCTAGCATTCCCAGTACTCACCAACATAATATACTAGTGTATCCCAGCACTGGGATGGTTGGTACTATATTAATGATGCTGATTTTGGTTGCGCTGGAGATTGTGGTAGTTTTAAAGTTGTTTTGGTAGCGGTGCGATTCATGAAATGACGGTAAAGCTGTTTTTGGCGGTAGTGGCAATTACAGTGCCGATACAAAGATAATAATCAAACTAATGATAGCAGTATTGTGGAGATGATGGTAGTGACGGGTAAGAACTATCAATGAAGTTATCATCGAGCTATCGCTGTTATTAGATATAGAGCTAAAGGTGGTGGTTATGTTGATGAAAGATGCCATGGCGTTGTTGTAGTGGTTGGTACACTGGAGGTGCGATAGTTCTAGCTTTATTGGCCGGAGCGGTTGAAGAAATAAAATCATGGCGTTGAAAAGGACATTGAGTGCTGATAGTGCAAATGTTGTAATGTTCGTAATTTGGAAGAAACATTCAAACCACCTCTAAGCACAACAGTCAAGGCAACAAAGATTAACTCTCTGAATTTGCTTGTCTTGTATATAATAGTATATAGTAGATGAACAAGTTAATTAAAAGATTCTCCCTGAGCAGCCACTGTATAGTCATGCCTTACATATTTCCTCAAGTGCAGGTTTCAAATCCTGTGTAAACATGCTATGCCATGTAAATGATGACATATTGTGATGACTCTGTGAGGCTGACTTACCAATTCCATATCCTTCTTCGGTTTTACAATTAACGGTTAGAGATAACAAATATTCCAACATTCCTGAAATTCGCCCGAACTACTGCAGTATCAATAAAGGTAACATAAAGAAGAAGTTACGATTATACAACACTTATACGGTAAGTACTCGCACTATCACTACTCACCTGAAGGCTCGGCTGCCTGATTAGTTAATGTGATGATGTGAACTTTTTGTCCCACTGGCTGAGACCCGCCGCAGTAGTAGGTAGCGCTGTATGAAGTCAGCACCATCTTGCTTATCCCTGCTACTCTAATCCCTGCTGGTCGTTAGAGCTGCTGTTGCAAAACCCACTTTATGTTGCAAATCAGGTTTTCCTTAGTGGGAAACGATGATGTTACTCGATACAATTTTCGACACTGTTTGCACGTTTTCCTTCTACCACGAAGAGAGATTTTATTCTGGAGTGTTGAAGTGAACAGTCTCTGGTCTGCAATCTCCGACAGCTGCCTCTCGGCCACTTCTAGGCCCAGTAATGTAAAGGTGTGAACATATTGTGCATGTCATAACACATTGTGCATGTCATAACACAATTGATCAGAAAATGACGTTTTGAAGTCCTATCTATCTATTATCTGTCTACAGTCAATGATTAAAGATGCAGATAGCAAAATAATAATTACTGCTAAAAAGTTACATTTATTGAGCAAAGCATTGTGCCTGTCCACCGTGAAAGTAGATATTAGCACTGCAATTCCCAGATGTCCAGAACTGAAATTCCAGCACAGAAATAAAGCGACCTGACAGTAAATTTGATAAAACATGAAAAATTCAGATCATGTTATATCATTGTCGTGTTCTGTGGTCCAGTTGTTATGAAGGCAATAAACGTTGTATGCCTACGAATACTGGTGCTGGAATAAAGATGGGTGTGGCGCGTGTTCTTGAGGATACTGGGCGGTCCAACTGTCGAGCGCTCTTTCCGCCGGAGTGTAGACACTTGACCATCAGTCATATAATCAGGTCATTTACAGACAAACGGCTTCCTGATATTTTTGTTAGTCATCAATCAAAATACTCATTAAAAAGTCCTATTGTACCATCTTTTCTGCGATCAACGAAGACGCAGTGTCATGGTTAACTCCTAATTTCAAATCAACACGGCACTGGATAGACATGAATAACTACAAAGTAAACCCATGGACATTTCATATATTATACAAGTGTATATATTAAAACGTGATCCGATTGCATAACATTTTGCGCGCCACCTTCCCTCTCTATGAAATTCCTCTATCTACTATCTTTTCTGAGAAACAGATTTGGAATGAAAAATCAGTGTGTCTTCCCCCTCCACAATTTCGTGCTTGGACGTTCGCTTTCATGTCATCCAGACTCAGTGATCTCATCTTCCGACAGCTATCTTCCTCACAAATTGAAAAGGACATTATCTATGAATGCGGTCAAATCAGTAACAGCACACTACAAAGGTTCGCTTACAAATAGTAAGAAGTTCGATAGCTTTGTGATTTTTTTTAATCATCGGGCAAAAAATAGATCTAGGCCTACACAGGTGGATGGTACATCCCGCAGGCAGAATTTTATCTCCTAAAACATAACGTGTTTATTTTCAATAACACTCCAGCAATTACTGATGCATATAATAATGATTCTTTTGCTAAGAAAGGCTAGGAAATTAAATACATAGGTTTATCATGCAAAAAAGGTGGCACAATATTTCAATATGTTTATCTCATTATGTCATCCAAATATTGTAGCACTCAGAGTAGTTCTATAATTTGTATGTATCCTGCGCGGTGTGCGCTTTTTGCAGCATTCTGCTTTTTGCAACTACTCCTTCAAGGCACAAAAAAAAAAAAAAAAAGAAAAACAAAACAAGCAAAAAAAAAAAAACCCTTAATTTCCGAGCGTTTATATTTACATACATAACAGATCTAGATCTAGATGGGTCTACTTTAGGCTATAACACAGTGGGACATACACGTATTTTTTTCTGAGTTTTGTTGATGCTTCTTCAGAAAATAATTCTACTTACATACTGACTATCTGTGATGCCTATTATGATATCTGATAAGATCTAGATCTAAGTCAATCCTTCCATAAAAAGACGTCTGGCCGAATTCGTCTGGCCTACTCATAGACTGAGAGTGAAACAGTTGTTCCATTATTTCCCCCGAGAACTGGCATGAGAACTACTATTGCTGGAGGTACAAGCACATAGACAGCTCTTTCCTTAGGTAATGACTTCGTAGTGTAAACAAAAATATTCTGGAGGAAACTGCTCCATCTCACCTGAGACACAACACCTGCCAGATGAATTTCGAAGACCGCGCCCTCAGCTTTAACTCCTACACACATTCATATCTTACAGATAAAGTTTCCATACTCGACAGTTCACATTCTTTAGGGAAAAAAAAAAAAACGGCGGCCGACACCATCACAGAGTAGTGGTTGTATGAATGCTGTCAGGTGTATATTGTGGAAGTCGCCAGCCCTCAAAACCCACTGGGTGGGTTTTCTAACTCTCTACTTCTGCTGCGCTAACACTATCCTGTCTGCTTCTGAACAGGATCGCACGCGCTCGCTGGCCGCCGTTTGGATTTGCCGCTAGGTCGGTCGACACGTTCACTGTAATATAATCGTATCGGACCTCGAGGTTACGGCGGGCGACTATCTGGAACTTGTACTCCAATCTGGCTATTCATTATGATTTTGAAAATTTTCAAATTTCTTAGACAAAACAGACAAAACCTAGTAAATCCATCTCCCATTATGTTTTCAAGTCTAGATTCACGAGATTTAAAATGTAAATGAATGAATCAATTAATAAATAAATGAATGAATGAATGAATGAGTGAAAGAATGAATGAATTATTAAATGAATAGATGAATTAATGAAGGCATGAATAAATAAATAAATAGTAAATGAATACATAAAAAATAAAAAAATAAATGAATAAAAAGTTTTTAAGTAAGCTGACTGAAAGTTGGGGAAAAAAAAAAAAGCTGTGACATATTTTCATGCATGACTTTTTATGTCTTTGGGTAAACACCTGTGACTATTAAATTTTATCACAAGAAAAAAAAATCGACTTTTATTTGACTGTCACAGCAAATAACAATTTAAAAAAAAAAAAAAAAAGAAAGAAAGAAAGAGAAAACAAAAGAAAGAAATTTCTTAACTGGTAAGATCCACTGATATTAGATAGTGATCTCTAATGTAACTGTCCTTATCAAAGCAACAAAAAAAAATGGCGTCATGGCGAACTCTTGACTCTTTAGTCATTGCTTGATAGCGTGTATATATGTGGCATATAACGTGAGAGGAACTGATCTCCCTCTCGTCCCTATATCTGAGTGTATGTGTATTTTTATGTACTGGGAGGGGAAGGGTTGCCGTGGCCATATGGTTTGGCGTCTGCTCTGTGGTGAACAACTCACGTGTTCGACTCGCGGATCCTGCCATTGGAAAATGGAAGGATACGAAAATCGAAACCTGCATTTTTCAATGACTCGATAGTCCTCTGGCTTCTTGGGTAGGGAAGTCTGGCGTCTAGTCTTCTCGGATTAGGGTGAATATATTTCGGAAGTCTCGTGTGAACGTTACGCACGTTTAAAGAATCATTGGCAGTTAAAAATCGATGACGAGTAGGTAGAGTGCCGTTGTCCGGGACAAATTTCTAAATTCCAAATTTCTACCCACATAAATTCTCACAAAAAAAAGGCAGCCATTTAAAAACCAAAATAATCCTACTCGCTTAGGGTTGAAAGGCTTGAGAGACACAAAAAAAAAAAAAAAAATGGTGTGTATGTGTCGATCACCATTGAATTAACGGGCAAATAAAGGAATTTGATGCTAGGTAAGTATTCAGTATAACTCAAGAATAACGTGCAAATTGCTGTGAGTATTTAACGTTGGGAATAATAGATCGCCGACAAAACGCTCCTACATCATACTCTCAGAGTTCACTTTTCACTTATATGAGTCTTGGCAATCGCGTAGTCTATCAAAAATTTCAACTCATTTATAATCTTAAATATAATTAACAATCTCACTTCAATATGGCTTTTGAATGTCGCAAAAAATCATGACTGCGAGAGAGACAGAGAGGACGTTTATACGGACGGAGGGTGGAAAGGGGGGGGGGGTGGATTGCAAAGGGGGGGCGAGATAGAGAGAAAACGGAAGAGAAAAAGAGAGAGAGAAAACACATATTTTCTTCGCTTCCCTTGGTAATTTCTTACATAGATCCGATTCTGCTAGCTGGATTTCCCTTTTGAAAACTAAAAGAAATTACATTTATAAAACCTGACCACATTATTTTCAAATTATTAGGCCTATCTTTGCAATGTCTAAGAAGTTGATAATTTTGTTCTTATTAATACACATATCGATACTTTGCTTCTAAATTAGCCCGTTGACTATGAATTGACGGCTTTGCGCGCTATTCATTCGTCACCTGCTGCACTTTATCCTCAGTGGGCGATTTGTGTATGGGTAAATGTCACATTGTTTTGCTTAGTTCGCATTCCCGCACAAACCCATATAAACATATCCAAATGCATATTTACATACACCTTTTCGCACATAGGCATTATGGGAATGTGTAAGATATTGAGTTTGGTCTAAGCACTTGTACTCAAGCTTGAACGTTTGCAAAACCGTCCATGCCTATACATTCTTAACCCCTTTTCCTCTCTTCTTTTTCTTTCTTTTTCGATCGTGACCTGCATTTTAAAAATAAATATTACAGCTATGAAACTATATCCTCCCTTAACACACCCCATGAGGTCACCACTAAAGCTGAGGCATTCCACGCTTTTGTTTTGTTAGTGTTGCAAGAAACAGCACGGGGAAACTTAACAGCGTTTTGGAAGATGTCATTATTGTGACAGTTCGCATTTAGAATAGTGTTCCAGCACCTGCTCCATTTTGCACATTGTTCTGCGAAGAAAAACAAAATAGGTTTTTGATATAACCCAGAATCGATTAGATTTCTTCCAAAATAGCCAGACTGCTGGTTTAATATGAAATGTTAAAAAGAAAATGAGACAGACAAGCAAGGCATATTTGGGAGAGATGGATAATAATGTTTAGGGAAAAAAAAGGAGTTTGGGGGGGGGGGGGTGGGGGCGCGGAACAAGTCCTTGAAATTATATTAAAGAACCTGGGAAAAATAGGAACAAAAATCAAACAATAAAACAAATAAAATACCTAATTACCTGAAATAAAAGAAACAAAGAAACAAATGGAGGCCAAGCATGTGACTAACTGTGCAGATGACTCTATTAGATAACAGATAAATGATACGGATCCTAGTTTAATTGTTTGACCAACGTACTATCAATGTTAACCAGATGCAGGTTAATTAATGTGGTGCAGATGGATAATAGATACAGCCTATAAATGAAGCTGCTGTCTGTCATTGACAATAAGCCGTGTACTGTTGCTTGGCCTGTTTAAAACATGTACAACTTCATATAGTTATACACGCATCTTTTCGTTACATCTATATCTACTCCATATTCATATCTGTAACCTATCTATATCTATAACTACGTCTATATCTATATATTTGTATCTATATATAATATATATATATATAATGTGTGTGTGTGTGTGTATATATAATATATACATGTATATATATATATAGAGAGAGAGAGAGAGAGATTAGATAGATAGATAGATAGATAGATAGATAGATAGATAGATAGATAGATAGATAGATAGATAG
>JBCEWB010082901.1:0-12769 GCA_039654565.1 Peronia peronii
CCCCCCCCCCCCCCCCCCCCCCCCCCCCCCCCCCCCTCCCCTCCCCCCAAAAAAAAGAAAGAAACATCAGAAAAGAGCGACATAAGGAAGAGAAAATGATACCTAGAAAGAAAGGAGGGGAAGCTTGGTCAGAGGGACGAGAGAGAGGGGGGGGGGGGTGAAAGAGAAACTGAGGCAGAGAGAGAGAGAACATGTAGTTTCAGAGGTGTCAAAGGAACATCTTTCACCATGCAGTTGACAGAACAACAAGTAAAGAAAGCAGGGCACACAATATCACGCCGACCGAGACCATCCGTCACGTCATGCGTTTTAATGACTTTTTGTAGATAAGAGTTTAACTGTAGCGCTTCCACGTTTATATTAACAGATCCCCGCCGTTTTAATTCACAACTGTAAATCTCTGTTATTTAATGGTTTCTATAGTTGAAACAGGTCGCCGATGCCGGCCTAGATTTACAGCATTCTCTGGTTTGGGGTGATTATCTTCCACCATTGTTATGTGTATGACTGACTGAAAACACGGCTTTGGTCTTCTACTGATCTCAAGTAACTGTGCCTGCTACGAGAGACATTTTGTTATCATGCGCTAAACGCTTTACCAGCTCACTTCTATACGGGCGAGGATTGAGTTTCACTGCCTGGAAGCAAATCCCACCCCCCACCCCCGGGATTAAATTATAAAGAGAGTTTTAAACCGTATTTTTCAAGATGTCATGTCATGTTTAGCCCGCTTTCTTAAACGTGGTTTGCCTGCCAGTAAGTGCTCTTACTACATAAGGCATTTAGTTACAAGTGATAGTAGTAATAACAAAGATCATCTTGTGATAGGTCTACCACTGTTTCCTTTAATCAGAACCAGTATAGTCAGTGACACCAGTAAGAAGCATCGATAGTTCTGTGTTCGGCGCATTTATGTGGAAGTTTTCAGGCGAACACCTCCCAGAATCAGCTTGTAAATTCAGCGCTGAAGAAATGGATAGATTATATGGCTTTGTTTCAGGACTTGAGCAAAAAGTCCCCATATGCCACGGTTATAACGAGCACCTGCCTTGCAGGTACAAAGCCTATCAAAGATTCTGCCCACTTCTTAACTGTATCACTTTGCCGTAAAGATAAAAGGAAGCCGGAGAGAGAGGCTCAAGTTCTCATGGGCCTACAGCTGGCCACAGCCAAAATACTGTATTAATTTTTTGGCCCAAGTGAATCAAAGCTATTGTCCTTTCACTCAGACCGTGTGTACCAAGCGTTGCCATGAGAATCACAGGACCCAGAGGCCATTTAGGTATAAAGACGACATGTACCACAGGCTCGTAGCCAAAATAAGACGCCCCTCGGAACATGTGGAGAGCTCTCAATAGGCCGGACGACCCTCGGTGACCGTCTTTGACTTGAGAAAAAGATCTTAGACTCTATTATAGGTCTTCGCCGGAAAACGGCGGTTCCTTTCAGCGAAAGAACAATGTCTCTTGCTGCCACTGCTCAGAAAAAAAAAACAAAAAACAATAATAGATCTACCCGAGGTACAGCTGGCCAAAAGAGAAACCCAAATGTATGGAGTGGGGATCGCTGACAGTTAATTGGTGCAAGCCCGGCCCTTGTCAAGATGACCCCAGTCTTGAGGGTCAGAGAAACCAGTGAAGAAGTGGACTTACTTAATTACTACCCTTTCTTTCCCTTCAGGGACTCGGTGTCCGTACAATCGTCTCCTTAACAATACAAGATGTACTTTTTAACTACCTCAGACCTAGAAATGAACTTTGCTGCACCTCTCAGCTCCATTGTGCTCGTTCTTGCTGCTATTGTCTGTCCAGCTGCGAGGATTTTTTACGCCTGTCATTTTCCTAGCAGGCTGATCGCGACATTCATTATGAACCGGATGCAATTGTATCCTTTTTATTCTCAATACTCAGGGAATACCGTATCTTAGCGTTTCCAGCTTAACCCCTACTTTTCCATGAAGGAACAAAATATAGTTTTTAATCAGGTTAATTCAATAGAGCTGATACTCAACTTTATGATACCGACGGGACCGTCTAAACAATAATTTCATTCTCTTATAGCAGAGCGAAGACATAATTAATACAGGTTTGCTTGGCAAAAGAAATAAGCCTGAAGACAATTCAGCCTTCTATTTGAAAAGGGGAGGAATTGGGGGGTGGGGGGGGGGGGGAAGAATGTCGAATAAACGAAACATCTTTTAACCTGAAGAGAAAAATCTCACTCAGCTGCTAGGAAAAAAAATGTGTATGCGTTTACAATCGATGCAGAAACTTGAAAAACATCCTGCTTCCCAAATAGAAATAACTTATCCCCAGCACGGTAAAAATAAAATAAAATAAAATATTCTGCCCTGACATGAAACGAGACAAATTTTCTGAGTCAGAATATGCCTGAGGTCTCGGCAAGATGTGAGAGTCCAATTATCCATGAAGTCCTTGTACCGTATGCAGGAGCAAGCTCGTTAAACAAGGGCATGGAAGCATTGAAGTGTTCAAGGTTGGGATATCGCTTTCAGAAGAACAGATATCATGGATTTGATACCTTCAAGATGATAACTCATGACCAGAGGACAGCAGAGTGCGCTGTCGTAAACATCTCGTGCTCTTTACTACCGCTATCTCCTATGAATTGCCACTGCGCTAGCCATGTCTTCTTGGGTCTCAAATCTCATCAAATCTATCTTTTCAGTCACATGAGAGTCGCAGTGTTACATAGAAACAAACAGGCTCCGAAGAAACAGAGGTGGGCCTTCATGACATTTAATTTTATACACTCAACTTTAAACTTACAATGGCCATAATAGAACACTGGCCAATGTTCGGTATGGCGGCTGTTAAATTGTTCAATTATAAGGTTTTATAGAATGTACCCTGAGTATGATCTTTCTATGTAGCACTGTATCTAAAGTCACGCTAAGCTGTCATTAAAAGCTTACATTTACTAGAGATTTAGGCCACATAGTAATGCACGGCAACTTTTAACTTAACCAATACAGAGTAGGCCCAACTTGTACTGTGTTTGGAAATTCTAAATAATGGCAACGGCAGAAATTAGCGCTGATTTCTATGACGCGCGCCGGGCATAGTATTCTACATTTTTATACATGTATATATAACCCACTGGTAACATCGCCACAGTCAGTATTTTATGGGGATGATGGTAAAGGAAAGAACCAGGTGTTTGCAATGCAGCTACATGTATTTGAGCATAAGAAACCGGCGTTTAATTAAACCTTTTTTTCATTCACGACATTCCTCCTACCTGGGCTTTAGACTTGCTCAGACGAGTTCACTGTCCTACTTTCTGTGCGTCAGACCCACGAGAGGCAGCATTCCTTTATCTATTCATGTTATGGCTAGCATTACATTTATGTTATTTGCCACAGCCACTGAATGAATCCGCCTCGAGTCGGCGGCGACAGGAGACGACAACATTCATAAAAATAAAAGACTGGCAAAACGAGGTCTGTCAGCCTCAGACCAGCAAGCCTACCACTCTCTAGTTAGGCTGATTCAAAAGTTGAAGGAGTCCTTGGCACAGTAAATTATTGGTCTCAGCGAAACCATGTACATGTATCATCTTTGATCCCAACCCCTGAACTCCGATTACACTAGGAAGTTGTGACGGCTTAATTTGGAATCTTCGACGGTGGGAGACATTTTAAGGTAGTGGACGGAGAATATGATATCGCACGATTTTACCGGGACTCACGACTGAAAATACTGATCACTACGATAAAAAAAAAAAACAGCGCTGCACAAGACGCTGCTAATGTATGCTAAGAACCCATTCTCTCATCTCCACTTTTGTTTTCCTGTTTGTTTGTTTGCTTGGAATTAATGCAGTCCTATCGCATTTGTGGTGAATATTCTGTGGGTCCAAGAAATGAAGTAATAAGATAACTTTTCATGCTAAAACGACAACGCTTTCTTCCTTATCGCCTCTTTTAAACATTTCACTAACTACGAAAGCTAAATCACTCATTCCCAGGTGTGCCTGTAAGTGGATACGCCGGTATGTACCCCAAAGCTGAGTTTCAGACTTCCTCTGGTCATATCTTATTATGTCAAGTTGCCCTATTACAAATATGAAAAACTGACTAAAGAGCCCAAGTCCGATAGCTTGTTCTAAACTTAACAGCTTCAACAGATCTCTGAGAGCACCAGGACTTATTTCGTGACATGAATTTGAGATCGAGAAGTCTTTGTGACAGGAGCAAACCGCAAACCTTACTCATTAATTAACAGGGACGTTAATTAATATTGAAGCAGTTTTCTCGATAATTCCCCGCCTGGCAAATTTCCTCTCTTAGTTTCTTTCTTTTCTCCGTCAGTTTTGGCCTAGCCCTGGCAGTTTGTACAAGCTATCGTAATGTTGATCCTCTAATTTGTTCCCTGATCCTCTGTGCCACTCCCGCTCTGTGGTAACCACTGGGAATACCTGGCTCTCCCATCTGTTCCTGGGAGCTCAGGCCCAGAGAACTAAGACAGTAATACGGCAATTTAGCTCTTAGACCGCCACAGTTCCGGCCTCATGACTGGTCATCGGTTGACACAAGAGTGGACCCGCGCTGTGGCCTGACTCTGTAACATCTGTGTTTATGACTAAGTAATGATGGTCATCCGAAGCGACTCTCCACAAGGGAGAAACTGAAAAACGACCATGTCCTTCGCGTCTTTTGCAGTCTTCTATTGTTACTAAAGATCTAGGAACCAAATCCTTCTTGCTAAAAGTGAAGCCTATAATTAACGGAGATGGGCAGCTTTTCGTAAGCGAGGCTTGAAGTCGCACGCCAGGGAAATCTACAAGCTTTGCTGGGCCTTCCGCTTCAAGACTTCCTCTCATTCCTCCTCCCCACATTATACACATATTGCAAAACAAAGCAACCCTGCCCTTCAGTTGTGCTAAAATATTAGAGGTAGAATATATATATGGCATGAGAACCAATTGAAACTCTCATTTAAACTCAGTCTAATAGAGGATAGTCCGTCCTTGCGACAAAGTCCACTAAGAAGCTGAAGATTTTTGACAGGATATGACACACTTTTCTTTTTAGTTCTATCAGTGCAAAAGTCCGTTCGTTGTTTACCATTTCAATGTCCTGCCCAAATTTCCACAGTGGTCAACTTACACACCATTGATAGAACCACCCCCAAAATTGTTATAACATGTGAAAGTTATTTTCAGGTATTTTACCCGAGCAAATCCTCCAGTTAGTTACACAGCTAACACGAGGTCTATATACATGACAAAGGCCAGACTTTGCCGTTTCTGACCAAGAAGAGAATGTGCCAGCTATAAACTCAACACTTCGTTCAGGTATAACGGTTCTTACGATATCCTCGATCCCTTTCTGTCTCTATCTACACCCCTTATAAGGTTTGCTTTAAAAACACTCTTCATCAGAGAAAAGATAAAAAGAAATAAAGATGAATGCCCTGATTTAATGCTCAAACAGTCAGTGTTTCGGACACGAAATGAAATCAACGTTGCCTTTGATGTCTGAAACTAGAGGTAAATCTGAGGGTACACTTAATTTTCTGTATGTAAATTTACGGGAGGGCTGTCAGATAGATCGGGTTTCTGTACTGTATTAGTTTTGTCACGGTGGTGGCACATGTCGTCCCAAGCATTATTCAACTTTGCAACACATAACGATTCACTTATCCAGCCTTATTAACATGTATATTGTTTTCCCTTTGATGCGTGGAATTATCACGTCGTTGATTTCTTTGATAGAAGGGTGTCGAAATGTCCATGGTCGGGAGAACTTGCAAATAACAAAATGAAATAGGTAAGTTTGGCTGCGCATACATTCACTGTTCTGTGACTATTGTTTATGAAAAAATGGCAGTGCAATACTACATGTATATGCATTTAAGGATAATTGATACTTTTGCCACAGATTTGAGGAGGTACAGAGTTGAGGAATTAATGTCGATGTGCTACTTCGAAAAAGAGGGAGAGGGAGATAGATGTGTGGGGATGGGGGAGGGGGAGAGAGAGAGAGAAGTATGTCACTCTATACATATATATGTATGAAACTGCTTCTCAATCTAATTTTCATCTATAGTACAATGATGTCTCCAAAACGACGAACTCGCTGTCTCACAGTTAGCAATAAATAATAATAATAATAATAATAGAGAGTATTCATACGGCGCTTGCCCCCGTGAAGTACAGGCTCTAAGCGCTTTACAATCTGTTATAATAACGACATTAATTAACATTCGTGTGCCGTCTAAACTGAACTTTTTTTTTTGATATAGCAATTTGAGCTGATGTTAATCATAAAGCCTGCCCATACAGAATGTTTCATACTGAAAGATGACCGGGTCGCCAACTAACACTTGTACATGTACTAGATAAATTTCAGTGGTAGAGAAAGTGTTTTTGGTCACTGGTTTTAATAGCTGACGCATTTATGCGAGCTTAGAAACAGCTTTGTTATTTTCTTGGTAAACCGGAACTCATGCCCAGAACCGTTTTCTCCATTGTCTACCCTTAAAGCGGAAAGTTCTCTGGCCGTAAAGTGGACATGCGAGGGAGTTACAGAGGACGTAAAGCAGTCATAAAATGAAGACCTTCCAGAATTATTCAAGGCCTGGCGGTGTCCAGGTCACAAAGGTTTTTACATTAACTTGGGACTTCAATCTTTGGCTATGCGTCATGTTCGCCGCGTTTTTTTTGTTTGACGGATGTATGGCCATCGAATTGGGAAGGTGTGTTAGGGAGGAATGTGACTTAAGAAATAGTAGGGTTGTAGAAGTACCGGTCGGGAGGTAAATAGCTAGAGAGCTAGGTGGATTGATAGATATTATCCATGAATGGATGGATGGATGGATGGATGGATGGATGGATGGTTGATTTGATGGATAGATGAAAAGATAGAATGTCCGACAAATAGACTGGCAGACAAGCAGGTAGAGAAGCTGGTGAATAAACAGACATCCAGATAGAAGGGAAACGTTGAAAATGGGCGAAAATGCCTGTTGGTTCGAGAGAAAGATATGCTTTGGGTCACGATTTGTGAAGGGAAAAGGTCGGCAGGCAGATGACTCTCTCACGAAAGAAGTTGGGGGGGGGGGGGGGGGAAGAAAAAAGCAAAACTAGCCATGAAAGATGGAACCCGTGGGAGACAGTGAAACTGTGTCACGTTTTGGGACATCGGTTGAATGAACGGGTGTTCAGGCTCCCTCGAGGGTTCAATTGTTAATACAAAGGGTACGGGGGTCAAATGACCAGTGGCATGGCTGTGTTTGGCCCAGATAACCTCAATGATAACTTCTATTGCTTTCTTGTTAGAGTCTTGGTCTGACGTGAATGGGCCTCATTACGTCTAGTCCTTTGCCCGAATGTCCTCCACATCACTGCCTCATATAATGTCATGTGCGACCCCCTCTTTCTCTCTTCCTTTTTTTTTTTTTTCTTCACAGCGACACGTTGGTGTTAGTTTCAGACCTGGTTGACAAGCACCAGGGAGCAGAGCTGTGTTGTGCTGTGCTGTGCTGCTTCTGGCGTGTTATTGCGTAGTTTCGAGCCAGCGTGTCGAGATAATTGCCATCGACATCCGCGTATGTGTCAATGTCAAGCACGACTGATATGTTAAGTGTGTAACGTTTAGAATGCTGGCGTGTCAGGCTGGCACAATAGGGGTCAAACAGCTGATAAGGGGCCAATTCACTGCCTAGATAGCTCCCACCAGATACATTTTCTTTCCATCCCTGTTTTGATTTTTGTTCCCAAATGAAACAAATATTTAACTACATTTCGCTTGTCCATGAGAATCAGATCAGAGAAGGCTCAGCTGAAATAATAAAAAGATAGTCCTGTTACCGTCATGGACTCTGTGATTGATAACTTTAACTACATAGTCTTTATATATAAGAGGTTTGTCCTGAAGATAACTTCTAAAGCGGATTAAAAGAGAACAAATGTTGAACGGCGATCACAGTTTGATACTACTCACAGAGACACAGCGTTTAGTTAGAAGTGGCACTTCTTTAGGTTGTTATTGGAGAAAACGCAAAGACCTTCTGCACATTAATAATCAGATGTTTTTCTATACAAGGTCATGCAAGGTCATACAAATTGAAACATTTATACTGAAACGGTTTCTTTCAAAATGTATTACTGCTTTGTCACACTTGAAATAGTTAAGTTATACTCAAATGTTTTCATTGAAAATGTTTTGCCTGCAATGTAATACATATTATTATATTGTTTTGAACAATCGGCCCATTGGTGTATTTCTCACGGTGAGGGCAAATGATGAGGAGTACCTTTGCACTGAAGGACCCATAAATATGTAACGTAAAAAACGCACGTTGTACACATTATATTTTCGCATCAGGCACAATTAAAAACAATCATCAAATTGGGGGTGGGGTGAGGGTGATGGTTTGAGGGGGCTGAACAATGAAAGATTCAATAACAAAACGGCCAGGAGTTGTAGTTTATATTTCTCCCAGTTATCTATTGTTTTTACTGTGGAAGGTCGCGTGTTCACAGTTGTCAACAGCCCTTCCCCCCTCCCCTGTTCCTCTCACAACCTTTCAACAGAATAATGTTTACTACTCTCATTTCATTCATAAAACCGCAAACAGCTATCACTCCCTGTGGGTCATATAAATCCAGTGTAATGTCTGCACTTTGTCAATGAAGACTGTAGCCAGGAGGTGGGAGTAGACATTCTTTTTTTTTACATAACATTATATTACATTACATCACTCTGCTCAGAGTAGGCCTTGTTCTCATATGACATGCCCGGATCTAGATCTAAGGACGTTATATAGCAGGCCATCGTATAGCAAGCCTAGCGAACTTGTTAGCATGATACGATAGCACTGGCTGTAATTTATTTGCTGCAAGTTAGACCTGATTCCGAGGTAAACTGGGGACATCCAGTCTGGTGTTGGAATGGGAACGCGACTGTGTTAGGAGAGAGAGAGAGAGAGAGAGGGGGGGGGGGAGGGAAAGAGGCAGGGAAGACGGGAGGGGAGGAGGTGCATGACAAATTAGGTGACATTTTGCCGACTTTATGTGAAGCGCGTAATTGCCTACATTCACGCACACCCTCGACACTTATTTGGTTCTGGAAGTCCTATAGATATACTCTGGACCTTTTCCTACTGGTATAGAATATTGTGCTGACTTCGATAGCCCATTCATGCCAATTTCTAGGTCTTTAGTTCTATGTACGAGACCAAATAAACAAATAATATGATATATTTGCGTCTTAGAAAATATATATACATGTACATAGATTCATAAAGTGAACCCTTGAGTATTATTGAAATGAAAATCCACCCCTTGTCGTTTCATAGATTTATAGTATTTAACAAGACATATACCCTACATAAATAAGATTACAAATAAACATCGTATACAATATTAGAGGTAAACTCTTAGGCGTAGTTGAAATGAAAATCTATCCCAAATGTTTTATCGTTATCCTTGAATTTGTCATTACATTTTTGCAACACCCATATGAATGTCGCGTGAACTGAAACGGAGGCGCCAGTCACGGAGGATAAAATATACGTTTACATTGTTTAAATATTAGCTGGGCCTGGAGAACATTTTATTACTGAAATTGAATTCCTCTTCATCCAGTGGCATACAAGGTGGCGCTGATATTTCGTTGTGTTTGTAGCATTTCAGAAATGACATCGTTCTTTTTGTTGTTGTTGTTGCTTTTCTTTTTTTTTTTTTTTCAAATATATAAAATCCGCAGTTGGCTTTAATGGCATAATATGACCACATCGAAAGTGAGGTCATATGTGTTTCACTATCCCATGCAAAATATTATGTTCAGGATCAAAGTTAATGACCTGAGCTTTGAAGCAGAGTGCACATTGCGATCTTTGATAAGTTTACATGTTGCCGTTAAACGTCTGCTATTGATATTGTCATGGATATCATCGTTGTTATTGTTGTTATTTCATTATTACAGTTCCATTCCCAAGTAATCATAGGCTACTGGTTGCATTAGATAAAGTACTTCGTTTATAAAATGGCAGCATGCAGGAACAAACATTCTCAAACACAATAGGTCCTTTGTACCAAAGTCTTGGTTGGTGTTATGTCGTTTCTGTCTCTCTCTCTCGCTCGCTTTCTCTCTCCCCCGGTCACCCCACCGCGTTTTCCCCCAACATAAACAAGCAAGGGTAGACAAGGCCATATAATTTAACGGGCGTAGCATTTATTAAGTCGGCCATCACCCAGCTATTTAGCCGAGAACATTGACCTGAGGAGTCATGGCCACTATCAATATAGAATGGGACTAGAATATACATGTACTCCCCCCCCCCCTCCCCCTCCGGACCTCTCCTGTTTCTCTTTCTCTCTTTCAGTGACCATTTGTCTTCTACTTTCTCTTCAATATGTTTTCCTCTTGATTTATTTCTTTCACTGTTCCCGTCCTAGCTATGGTGTGTCTTCCATTCTCCATTCAAGTCTTTCAGAAACGGTGAATGCGTGTTTTCCTTCAATACAAAGTTACACGACAGGTAATCACGCCTTACAGACAATGACTTGAGACCCTGTTTGCTAGAAATATCTCAACAATTTGCGACAGGATCAAGAGAGAAAAAACAGAGAAAGCCAGAAGCCAAGACTAGATCTAGAGGAGCACAGATGGCACGGAATATGTATGAAAAAGAAATGATCTTGTCATGTGAGAAATTAGAGAGGAACGAAAGAGACCAAACTTCACAGTGAGATGGATCACGGACAAAATCAAGGAAAAAATAAAAGAAATTAGTTTTAATTATAATAGCTCCAGTAAAAACCATAAATCAAGGAATTAGGGGAAGAATTTGAGTAATTTCTTTTTGCTGTTGCACCAGCTATATTTGTGTGTGTGTGTGTGTGTGTGTGTGTGTATGTGTGTGTGTGTGTGTGTGTGTGTGTGTGACATTGTGTTTTAAGGCATGGCTACGAAATGAAATTATTTTTCTGTGTAAATTTCCCCCCATTTCATTCATGCAAGTGATATTTATAAATAGTCATTTACTCTCTTTAGACCACACTAGTCACAGATAGTTGATCTTTCTATTAGTTAGGTACTGTTACAGGAAGGGAGTAAGATGAATGTGGACCCCAGATCTCACCTGCTCGCCAACAGTGCAGACTGCAGTAATGAGTAGAACAAAGAGGCAGAATGTGAGTGGCCGGATGACACACTCGGTTCTTTGGATTCCGGCACCAGCCAGAGAAAATCCTGTTCTCAATGAAAACGGCATGATGCAGTTCTTCTTCTTGGTCTTTTGTCACAGATGTTGTCGTTGTCGTTACGTTGTTGTTGTTCTCCGCCGAGAACCACGACAAGATTGACTCAGAATCCCTTATGTAATCCAAATGAAGTTTGTGCTTTGCACGTTACGCAGACTATCACCAGCAGCTAAGTTACGCATACCGGCAAAGCTCCAGTTCATGTCATGATATGGCACAATGATTCAACACGCGTTTCAACTCTCAAACTTTGGTAAGCTGACTGGTAATGGCTGTCTGGTAGCCCGAGAAAGAAAAGAATGGATGTCTACTGTCTGCTGTATACCTGCGGCGTTGGTACACCTTGGCAGACGAAAGCTTTTGCAATGTGTGTACAGGTCCTGTCCTTCCTGTTGATTGTCTGCACTAGGCTAGATCTCAAGTTGTCCGTTCTGAAAGGCCCAACAACGCCAAGGGCCGTATGCACACAGACGTACACACACAAACACGGCCCTTATCTTCTCTTCGTGTTACGCACGTCCTGACTTTTCTATGCTCAAGTCAACTCGACAACAGTCGGTCAATATAGCATTAGCAATGTCAGATAGCTGGTACTCTAGTCTAAACGAGGTGTAAATAAGTAAAATGGAACGACTACGCCAACAAAACTTAAAACATTGATCTGCACTTTCCTGTCAGGAAAAGAAAACTTTGAATGAATGGCCAATGCGCAAGAGGAAAAAAAATGAATATAGATCTAGGTCTATATAATTATATATGGTAAGCACATTGAAATCCACAATTCACTTAGATCTGTAGCGCAGCCTACGTTAGAGTCTCACAAGTTCCAACACCAGCGCCAAGTGAATGAAGACCACACGTCTCAGTGCAGTTATGAATGACTCCGGGTGGGTTCCAAGCAACCGCTTATCAATAAACTGAACAATTTTTGTCTAGCACAAATCTGAGGCATATGCACAGGGAGCTAGCAGTGCTCTCGCGCCCTATGGGAAGCTTTCTTCAGTTATTCTCGGCAGGAGTAGTGTGGCGGAGGACCCAGTTATTTGTCGCCCATTCAGGCAATGTTAGCCAGCCGCCACGGCTTGTCGGCCATGTAGAGCGGATGCGGAGTTGTATTGGGGGGTGGCTGGCTGGCGGAGCGCCTCCCCGCTTGTACACCACCGCTATTCGGTGTCCCCTCTTGAGGCAGATCCCCTCTTCCTATATTACTACCTCTGTACTCCACTGTATTGAACTTCAGACGACGCTGGTGACAACGATACGTTTCTTGAGCGCTGCATATCTTCCTCTCCTCTACGATACTAGATCTACTTGAACTTTTGGGAGCCTAACAAATTTTGTAGCTGTCACTTAATTCTGCATTATTGAATGTTATAGTCTTCCACCATTTTTATATATATATACATATACATATACATACATATACATACATACATATATACATACATATATACATTCATACATTCATACATACATACATACATACATACATACATACATACATACATACATACATACATACAAACATACATAC
>JBCEWB010082912.1:0-12769 GCA_039654565.1 Peronia peronii
TCCACACAGTTATATTACGTCTGGTATGGTGCCTTAGGTTATTAGATTTGGTTAAATTAGCGATTGATATTCACTGATGAAAATATCAGTGTAAAAAAGGAGATAGTTTTACAACGGAAAGCTTTAAGTTCTCAACTTTCGTCATTTTTAATGGTATGCGCCCATCACAAATGAAGAGAATGAAGCATCATCTTTCAGTATCTTCAAAACTGTTTCAGTACCTCTGGTATGGTTCCATAGTTTATCAGTTTTGATTCCATTATAGATCGACATTCACTGATCAAATGTATTAGTCTAAGAAAAAAGAGATAGTTTCAAAACGGAAAGCATTAAGTTCTCAAATTTCGGCATTTTTAATCATATGCGCCTATTCACAAATGAAGAGAATGAAGCATCATCTTTCAGTATCTTCAACACAGTTATATTACCTCTCGTATGGTGATATAGATTATTAGTTTTGATCCTATTATCGATGGATATTCAGTGACGAAATGTATCAGTGAAAGAAAAAGGAGACAGTCTTAAAACGGAAATCTTCAAGTTCTCAAATTTCGGCATGTTTAATCTGATGCACCAATCACAAATGAAGAGAATGAAGCATCTTCTCTCAGTATCTTCAACACTCTTATATTGCCTCTGGTATGGTGCCGTACTGTATTAGTTTTGATTCCATTAGCGATCGATATTCACTGATCAAAATATCACTATATATCAAAATAAGAAAAAGGAAATAGTTTTAAAACAGAAAGCTTTAAGTTCTCAAATTTTGACATTTTAGATCGGATGCACCTAACACAAATAAAGGAATGAAGCATCATTTTACAGTATTTTAAACAGTGTTCTAATGCGTCTGGTATGGTCCCTTAGGTTATTAGTTTTGGTTCCATTATCGATCGATATTCATTGATGAAATGTATCAGTGAAATAGAGAGGAGATCGCAAATGAGGAGAATGAAGCATCATTTTTCAGTATTGTTAACACTGTTACATTACCTCTGGTATGGTGCCATAGTTTATTTTCATTCCATTATCGATCGATAATAACTGATAAAATGCAAAACTTTAAGAAAAAAAATCTTTTATTGCCTCTGGTATGGTACCATACTATATTAGTTTTGATTCCATTAGCGATCAATATTCACTGATCAAAATATCACTGTACGAAAAAGGACAGCTTTAAGTTCTCAAATTTCGGTATTTGTAATCGTATGCGCCCATCACAAATGAAGAGAATGAAGCATCATTTTTCAGTATCTTCAACATGTTACATTACCTCTGGTATGGTGCCATAGTTTATCAGTTTGAACTCCGTTATCGATCGATATTCACTGATCAAATGCATCAGTGACAGAAAAAGGACATAGTCTAAAAAGAAAAACCTTTAAGTTCTCAAATTTCGACATGTTTAATTGGATGCGCCCACCACAAATGAAGTGAATGAAACATCATTTTTCATTATCTTAGACACTGTTACATTACCTCTTGAATGGTGCCTTAGGTTTTTAGTTTTGTGCCGATTAACGATCGATATTCACTGATCAAAAAATCAGTGTGAGAAAAAGGAGATTGTTTTAAAACAGAAAGGTTTAAGTTCTAAAATTTCATCATGTTTAATCGGATGCGCCCATCAGAAATGAAGAGAATGAAGCATCATCTTTCAGTGTGTTCAACACAGTTATATAGCCTCTGGTATGGTAGCTGAGGTTACTAGTTTTGGTTAAATTATCGATCGATATTCACTGATCAAATGTATTAGTGAAAGAAAAATGAGATATTCTTAAAACGGAAAACTTTAAGTTCTCAAATTACGGCATCTTTAATCGTATACGCCCATCACAAATGAAGAGAATGATGCATAATTTTTAAGTATCTTCAACACTGTTACATTACCTCTGGTAAGGTGCAATACTTTATTAGTTTTGATTCCATTAGCGATCGATATTCACTGATCAAAATATCAGTGTCAGAAAAAGGAGATAGTTTTAAAACGGAAAGCTTTAACTTCTGAAATTTCGGCATTTTTAATCGTATGGGCTCACCACAAATGAAGAGAATGAAGCAACATTTTTCAGAATGTCAACACTGTTACATTACCTCTGGAATGGTGCCATAGTTTATCAGTTTTGGTTCCAGTATCGATCGATATTCACTGATGAAACGTATTACTTTTAGAAAGAGGAAGTAGTCTTTAAGAGGAAAGCTTAAAGTTCTCAGATTTCGGCATGTTTAGTTGGATGCGCCCATCACAAATGAAGAGAATGAAGCATCATTTTTCAGTACCTTCAACACTGGTATATTACTACTCGTATGGTGCCATAGTTTATCAATTTTGATTCCATTATCGATCGATGTTCACTCATCAAATGTATCAGTGAAAAAAAGGAGATTGTCTTAAAACGGAAGTCTCTAAGTTCTCAAATTTCGGCATGTTTAATTTTATGCGCCCACCACAAATGAAGAGAATGAAGCATCATTTTTCAGTATTTTCAACACTGTTATATTGTCTCTGATATGGTGACTTAGGTTATTAGTTTTGGTTCCATTAACGATCGATATTCACTGATCAAAATATCCGTGTAAGAAAAAGGAGATCGTTTTAAAACAGAAAGCTTTAAGTTCTAAAATTTCTTCATGTCTACTTGGATGGGCCCATCACAAATGAAGAGAATGAAGCATCATGTTTCAGTATCTTCAACACAGTTATATTGCCATAATTTATTAGTTTTGATTCCATTATCCGATGGATATTCACTCATCAGTGAAAGAAAAAGGAGATAGTCTTAAAACGGAAAGCTTTAACTTCTGAAATTTCGGTATTTTTAATCGTATGCGCCCACCACAAATGAAGAGAATGAAGCATCATTTTTCATCATTTTCAACAATGTTATATTCGATCTGGTATAGTTCCTTAAGTTATTAGTTTCGATTCCATAATCGACTGATATTCACTGATCAAATTTATCAGTGAAAGAAAAAGGAGACAGTCTTAGAACGGAAAGCTTGAAGTTCTCAAATTTCGGCATGTTTAATTGGATGTACATGCCACAAATGAAGAGAATGTAGCATCATTTTTCAATATTTTCAACACTGTTACAATACTTCTGGTGTGGTGCCAAACTTTATTAGTTTTGATTCCATTAGCGATCGATATTCACTGATCAAAATATCACTGTAAGAAAAAGGAAATAGTCTTAAAACGGAAAGCTTTAAGTTCTAAAATTTCAGCATGTTTAATTGGATGGATCCGCCATAAATGAAGAGAATGAAGCATTATTTTTTAGTGTCTTCAACACTGTTACATAACCTCTGGTATGGTGCCATAGTTTATCAGTTTTGATTGCATTGTCGATCGATATTCACGGATCAAATGTATCAGTGAAAGAAAAAAGGAGATAGTCTTAAAACGGAAAGCTTTCAGTTCTCAAATTTCCGGATGTTTAATCGGATGTGCCCATCAGAAATGAAGAGAATGAAGCATCATCTTTCAGTATCTTTAACACTCTTATATTGCTAATGGTATGGAGCCATACTTTATTAGTTTTGATTCCATTAGCGTTCCATATTCACTGATCAAAATATCACTGTAAGAAAAAGAAGATAGTCTTAAAATGGAAAGCTTGAAGTTCTCAAAGATCGGCACCACAAATGAAAAGAATGAAGCATCATTTTTCAGTATATATTTTCAACACTGATATATTGCCTCTGGTATGGTGCCTTAAAATAGTAGCTTTGGTTCCATTAGCGATCAATATTCACTGATCAAAAGTATTAGTCTAAGGAAGAGGAGATAGTGTTAAAAAGGAAAGCTTTAAGTTCTGAAATTTCGATATCTTTAGTCGTATGCGCCCATCACAAATGAAGAGAATGAAGCATCATCTTTCAGTACCTTCAAAACTGTTACATAACCTCTGGTAGGGTGCCATAATTTGATTCCATTATCGATCGATATTCACTCATCAAAATGTATCAGTGAAAGAAAAAGGAGACAGTCTTAAAACAGAAATCTTTAAGTTCTCAAATTTCGGCATATTTAATCAGATGCGCCCATCACAGATGAAGAGAAGGACGCATCATTTTTCAGTATCTTTAACACTCTTATATTGCCTCTGGTATGGTGCCATACTGTTTTAGTGTTGATTACATTAGCGTTCGATATTCACTTATCAAAATATCACTGGAAGAAAAAGGAGATATTCTTAAAACGGAAAGCTTAAAGTTCTCAAATTTCGGCATCTGTAATAGTATGCACCCATCACAAATGAAGAGAATGAAGCATCACATTTCAGTATCTTCAACACTGTTATATTCCCTCTGGTATGGTACCATAGTTTATCAGTTTTGATTCTATTATCGACCGATATTAACTAATCAAATGTATCATCAGTGAAAAAAAAGGAAATAGTTTTAAAACGGAAAGCTTTAAGTTCTCAAATTTCGGCATGTTTAAGAAGAGATTGAAGCATAATGTTTCAGTAGTTTCAACACTGTTATATTGTCTCTGGTACTCCGCCTTATGTTATTAATTTTTTTTTTCATTAACGATCGATATTCACTGATCAAAATATCAGTGTAAGAAAAAGGAGATCGTTTTAAATCGGAAAGCTTTAAGTTCTCAAACTTCGGCATGTTTAATCGGATGCGCCCATCATAAATGAAGAGAAGAAGGCATCATTTTTAAGTATCTTCAATACTGTTACATTACCTATGGTATGGTGCCATACTTTATTAGTTTTGATTCCCTTATCGATCAATATTCACTGATCATATGCATCAGTGAAAGAAAAAGGATATTGTTTTAAAAGAGAAAACTTTAAGTTCTCAAAGTTCGGCATGTTTAATTGGATGCGCCCACCACAAATGAAGAGAATGAAGAATCATTTTTCTGTATTTTCAACTCTGTTATATTGCCTCTGGTATGGCGGCTTAGGTTATTAGTTTTGATTGCTTTAACGATCGATATTCACTGATCAAAATATCAGTGTAAGAAAAAGGAGATCGTTTTAAAAGAGAAAACTTTAAGTTCTCAAATTTCGGTATTTTTAATCGGATGCGCCCATCACAAATGAAAAGAATGAACCATCATCTTTCAGTATCTTTGATACTCTTATATTGCCTCTGTTATGGTACCATACATTATTAGTTTTGATTCCATTGGCGATCGATATTCACTGATCAAAATATAACTGTACGAAAAAGTAGATAGTCTTAAAACGAAAAGCTTTAAGTTCTAAAATTTCGGCATGTTTAATTGGAACGCCCATCACAAATGAAGAGAATGGAGCGTCATCTTTCAGTATTTTCAACACTGTTATATTGCCTCTGGTATGGTGAATTAGGTTATTAGCTTTGGTTCTATTATCGATCGATATTCACTGATCAAATGTATCACTGAAAGAAAAAGGAGATAGTCTGAAAACGGACAGCTTTAAGTTCTCAAATTGCTGAATCTTTAATCGTATGCGCCCCTCACAAATGAAGAGAATGATCATTTTTTAGTATCTTCAACATTGTTACATTACCTCTGGTATGGTGCCATAGTTTATCAGTTTTGATTCCATTGTCGATCGATATTCACTGATCAAATGCATCAGTGAAAGAAAAAGGAGATAGTCTTGAAACGGAAATCTGAAAGTTCTCAAATTACGGCATCTTTAATTGGATGCGCAGGCCAGAAATGAAGAGAATGAAGTATCATTTTTCAGTATGTTCAACGCTGTTACACAACCTCTGGTAATTTGCCAAAGTTTGTCACTTTTGATTCCATTATCGATCGATATTAACTGACCAAATGCATCAGTGTAAGAAAAAGAAGGTAGTTTAAAACGAAAAGCCTTAAGTTCTCAAATTTCGGCATGTTTAATTGGATGCGCCCATCACAAATGAAGAGAAGGAACCATAATCTTTCAGTTTCTTTAACACTCATATATTGCCTCTGGTATGGTGCTATGCTTTATTAGTTTTGATCCCATTATCGATCGATATTCACTGATCAAAATATCACTGTAAGAAAAAGGAGACAGTCTTGAAACAGAAAGCTTTCAGTTCTCAAATTTCGGTATGTTTAATAGGATGCGCCGGCCACAAATGAGGAGAATGAAGCATCATTTTTCAGTATTTTCAACACAGCTATCTTGCCTCTGGTATCGTGTGTTAGGTTATTAGTTTTGGTTCCATTATCGATCGATATGCACTGATCAAAATATCAATGTCAGAAAAAGGAGATAGTTTTACAACGGAAAGCTTTTAGTTCTCAAATTTCGGCATCTTTTATCGTATGCTGTCATCGGATATGAAGAGAATATAGCATCATTTTTCAGTATCTTCAACATTGTTACATTATATCTGGTATGGTGCCATAGTTTATCAGTTTTTATTCCATTCTTGTTCGATACTCACTGATGATAAGCATCACTGACAGAAAAAGGAGATAGTTTTAAAACGGAAAGCTTGAAGTTCTCAAATTTCGGAATGTTTAATCGTATACGCCCATCACAAATGAAGAGAATTAAGCATCATTTTTCAATGTCTTCAAGACTGTTACATTACCTCTGGTATGGAGCCATAGTTTATCAATTTTGATTCCATTATCGATCGATATTCACTAATCAAATGTATTAGTCCAAGAAAAAGGAGATAATCTTAAAAGCTTTAAGTTCTCAAATTTCAGCATGTTTAAATGGATGCGCAAGCCACAAATCAACAGAATGAAGCATCATGTTTTAGTATTTTCAACATTGTTATATTGCCTCTGGTATGCTGCCTTAGGTTATTAGTTTTGATTCCATTATATTCATCGATCGAAATATCAGTGTAAGAAAAAGGAGATCGTTTTATAACATAAAGGTACAAGTTCTCAAATTTCGGCTTCTTTAATCGGAATCGCCCATTACAAATGAAGAGAATGAAGCATCATCTTTCAGTATCTCCAACACAGTTATATTGCCTCTGGTATCGTGGCATAGTTTATCAGTTTTGATTCCATTATCGATCGATATTCACTTATGAAATGTATCAGTGAAAGAAAAAGGAGATAGTATTAAAACGGAAAGCTTTAAGTTCTCAAAGTTCGGCATGTTTAATCGGATGCGCCCATCACAAATGAAGAGAATGAAGGATCATCTTTTAATATCTTTAACACTCTTATATTGCCTCTGGTATGCTGCCTTAGGTTATTAGTTTTGGTTCCATTAGCGATCGATACTCACTAATCAAATGTGTCACTGTAAGAAAAAGGAGATAGTTTTAAAACGGAAAGCTTTAAGTTCTCAGATTTCGGCATCTTTAATCGTATGCGCCCATCACAAATGAAGAGAATGAAGGACCATTTTTCAGTATCGTCAACACTGTTACATTACCTCTGGTATAATGCCATAGTTTATCAGTTTTGATTCCATGATCGATCGATATTCACTGATCAAACGCATTACTTTTAGAAAGTGGAGATAATCTTTAAAGGAAAAGCTTGAAATTCTCAAATTTCGGCATGTTTAATTGTCTCCGCCATCACAAATGAAGAAAATGAAGCATCATTTTTCAGTATCTTCAACACTGTTACATAACCTCTGGTATGCTGCCATAGTTTATCAGTTTTGATTCCATTGTCGATCGATATTCACCGATCAAATTTATCAGTGAATATAAATTAGATAGTCTTAAAAAGGAAAGCTTTAAGTTCTGAAATTTCGGCATCTTTGATCGGGTCCGCCCATCACAAATGAAGAGAATGACGCATCATCTTTCAGTATCTCTAGTACTCTTATATTGCCTCTCGTATGGTGTGTTACTGTTTTAGTGTTGATTCCATTAACGTTCGATATTGACTTATCAAAATATCACTGTAAGAAAAAGGAGATAGTCTTAAAACGGAAAGATTTAAGTTCTCAAAGTTCAGCATGTTTAATTGGATGCGCCCACCACAAATGAAGAGAATGAGGCATCATTTTTCAGTATCATCAACATTGCTATATTGCCTCTGGCATGTGCCATAGTTTATAAGTTTTCATTCCATTATCGATCGGTATTAACTGATCAAATGTTTAAGTGTAAGAAAAAGGAAATAGTTTAAAAAGGAAAGTTTTAACTTCTCAAATTTCCTCATGTTTAATTGCATATGCCCATCAGAAATGAAGAGATTGAAGCATCATGTTTCAGTATTTTCAACACTGTTATATTGCCTCTGGTATTCCGCCTTATGTTATTAATTTTATTTCCATTAACGATCGATATTCACCGATCAAAATATGAGTGTAAGAAAAAGGAGATCGTTTTAAAACGGCAAGCGTTAAGTTCTCAAACTTCGATATGTTTAATCGGAAACGCCCATCGCAAATGAAGAGAATGAAGCATCATTTTTCAGTATCATCAACACTGTTATAGTAAATCTGGTACGGTGTCATAGTTTATCAGTTTTGATTTGATTATCGATCGATATTCACTGATCAAATGTAGTACTGCAAGACAAAGGAGATTGTCTTAAACGGAAGTCTCTAAGTTCTCAAATTTCGGCATGTTTGATCGGATGCGCCCATCACAAATGAAGAGAATGAACCATCATTTTTCAGTATCTTCAACACTGTTACATTACCTCTGGTATGGTGCCATACTTATTAGTTTTCATTCCATTAACGATCGATTTTCACTGATCAACATATCAGTGTCAGAAAAAAGAGATAGTTTTAAAACGGAAAGGTTTGAGTTCTGAAATTTCGGGATTTTTAATCGTATGGGCTCACCACAAATGAAGAGAATGAAACATCATTTTTCAGTATCGTCAACACTGTTACATTACCTCTGGAATGGTGCCATAGTTTATTAGTTTTGATTCCAGTATCGATTGATATTCACTGATCAAACGTATTACTTTTAGAAGGAGGAGATAGTCTTTAAACGGAAAGCTTGAAGTTCTCAAATTTCGGCATGTTTAATAGGATTCGCAAATCACAAATGCAGAGAATGAAGCATCATTTTTCAGTACCTTCAACAGTGGCATATTACTTCTCGTATGGTGCCATATTTTATCACTTTTGATTCCATTATCGATCGATACTCATTGATCAAAATATCAGTGTAAGAAAAACGAGATCCTTTTAAAACAGAAAGCTTTGAGTTCTCAAATTTCTTCATGTTTAATTGTATGCGCCCGTCACAAATGAAGAGAATGAAGCATCATCTTTCAGTATCTTCAACACAGTTATATTGCGTCTGGGAGGGTGCCATACTTTATTAGTTTTGATTCCATTAGCGTTCGATATTCACACATCAAATGTATGAGTGAAAGAAAAGGAGATACTCTTAAAACGGAAACCTTTAAGTTCTCAAATTTCGTCATGTTCAATTTGATGCACCCACCACAAATGAAGAGAATGAAGCATCGTTTTTCACTATTTTCAACACTGTTATATTGCCTCTGGTATGGTGCTTTATGTTATTAGTTTTGATTCCATTACCGATCGATATTCATTGATCAGATATATATTATTGAAAGAAAAAGGAGATCGTTTTAAAACAGAAAGCTTTAAGTTCTCAAATTTCGGTATGTTTAATTGGATGCGGCCACCACAAATGAAGAGAATGAAGGATCATTTTTCAGCATTTCCAACGCTGTTATATTGTGTTTGGTGTGGTCCCTTAAGCCTTAGCTTTTTAGTTTCGATTCCATTATCGATTGATATTCACTCATCAAATGTGTCAGTGAAAGAAAAAGGAGATAGTCTTAAAACGGAAATCTTTAAGTTCTCAAATTTCGTCATGTTTAATCAGATACGCCCATCACAAATGAAGAGAATGAAGCATCATCTTTCAGTATCTTTAACACTCTTTTATTACCTCTGCTATGGTGCCTTATGTTATTAGTTTTGGTTCCATGAGTGATCTATATTCACTTATCAAATGTATCACTGTCAGAAAAAGGATATAGTTTGAAAACTGAAATCTTTAAGTTGTCAAATTTCGTGATCTTTAATCGTATGGGCCCATAAAAAATGAAGAAAATGAAACATCATTTTCAATATCTTCAACACTGTTTCCTTAAATCTCGTATGGTGCCATAGTTTATCAGTTTTGCTTCCATTATCGAGCGATATTTACTGATGAAATTCATCACTGTAAGAAAAAGGAGGTAGTTTTAAACAGAAAGGTTGAAGTTCTCAAATTTCGGAATGTTTAATCGTATGCCTCCATCACAATTGAAGAGAATTAAGCATCATTTTTCAATATCTTCAACACTGTTACATTACCTGTGGTATGGTGCCATAGTTTATCAGTTTTGATTCCATTATAGATCGATATTCACTGATCAAATGTATTAGTCTCACAAAAAGGAGACAGTCTTAAAACGGAGAACTTGAAGTTCTCAAATTTCGGCATATCTAATCGTATGCGCAAATCGCAAAATGAAGAGAATGAAGCATCATTTTTCAGAATTGTTAACAGTGGTATATTGCCTCTGGTACGGTGGCTTAGGTTATTTGTTTTGGTTCTATTAGCGATCGATATTCCCTGATCAAAATATGACTGTAAGAAAAAAGAGATAGTAATAAAACTAAAAGCTTTTAGTTCTCAAATTTCGGCATGTTTAATTGGATGCGCCCACCACAAATGAAGAGAATGAAGCATTGTTTTTGAGTACTGTTAACACTGCTATATTGCCTCTGGTATGGTGCCTTAGGTTATTCGTTTTAGTTCTATTAGCCATCGATATTCACTGTTCAAATGTATTAGTCTAAGAAAAAGGAGATAGTCTCAAAACGGAGAGCTTTAAGTTTCAAATTTTCTAATGTTTAATTGAATGCGCCCACCACAAATGAAAAGAATGAAGCATCATTTTTCACTGTTTTCAACACTGTTATATTGCCTCTGGTATGGTGCCTTAGGTTAACAGTTTTGGTTCCATTAGGAATCGGTATTCACTGGTCAAATGTATGAGTGAAGGAAAATGGAGATAGTCTTAAAACGGAGAGCATTAACTTGTCAAATTTCGCCATTTTAATCGTATGCCCCATCACAAAGGAAGAGAATGAAGCATCATTTTTCAGTATCTTCAAGACTGTTACACTACCCCTGGTATGGTGCCATAGGTTATTACCTTTTATTCCATTAGCTATCGATATTGACTGATCAAAATGTCAGTGTAAGATAAACGAGATAGTTTTAAAACGGAAAGCTTTAAGTTCTCACATTTCGGCATCTTTAATCGTGTGCGCCCATCACAAATGAAGAGAATGAAGCATCATTTTTTCAGTATCTTCAACACTTTTAGATTACCTCTGATATGGCGCCATACGTTATAAGTTTTGATTCCATTATCGATCGATATTCAGTGATCATAATATCAGTGTAAGATAAAGGAGACAGTTTTAAAACGGAAAGCTTGAAGTTCTCAAATTTCGGCATCTTTAATCGTTTGCGCCCATCACAAATAAATAGAATGGAGCATCATTTTTCAGTATTTTCAACCTGTCATATTGCCTCTGGTATGGTGCCTTAGGCTATTAGTTTTGGTTCCATTAGCGATCTATATTCACTGATCAAAATATCAGTGAAAGAAAAAGTAGATCGTTTTAAACCAGAAGGCTTTAAGTTCTAAAATTTGGGTATCTTTAATGGTATGCACCCATCACAAATGAAGAGAATGAAGCATAACCTTTCAGTGCCTTTAACACAGTTATATTACCTCTGGTAGGGTGGCATAGTTTATTAGTTTTGATTCCATTATCGATAGATATTGACTCATCAGATGTATCAGTGAAAGAAAAAGAAGATAGTCTTAAAAAGGAAATCTGTAAGATCTCAAGTTTCGGCACGTCTAATCGTATGCGCCCATTACAAATGAAGAGAATGAAGCATCATCTTTCAGTGTCTTTGACACTCTTATATTGCCTCTCGTATGGTTGCTTAGGTTATTAGTTTTTGTTGCAATAGCGATCGATATTCACCGATCAAAATATCACTGTAAGAAAAAGGAGATAGTCCTAAAACGGAAAGTTTGAAGTTCTCAAATTTCGGCATGTTTAATTGGATGCGCCCAGAACAAATAAAGATGATGAAGCAACACTTTTCAGTATTTTCAACACTGTTATATTGCCTCTGGTATGGTGCCTTAGGTTATTAGTTTTGGTTCCATTATCGATCGATATTCACTGATGAATTGTATTAGTCTGAGAAAAGGAAATAGTTTTAAAAGGGAAAACTTGAAGTTCTCACAGTTCGGCATCTTTAATCATATGCGCCAATTACAAATGAAGAGAATCAAGCATCATTTTTCAGTATCGTCAACACTGTTACATTACCTCTGGTATGGTGCCATATTTTATTAGTTTTGATTCCATTATCGATCAATATTTACTGATCAAAATATCAGTGTAAGAAAAAAATTGGATGCGCCCACCATAAATGAAGAGAATGAAGCATCATTTTTCACTATTTTCAACACTGTTATATTGCTTCTGTTTTAGTTGTATAGTTTATCAGTTTTGATTCCATAATCGATCGCTATTCACTGATCAAATGTATTAGTCTAAGAAAAAAGAGATAGTCTTAAAACGGAAAGCTTTAAGGTCTGAAAGTTCGGCATGTTTCATTGGATACGCCCACCAGAAATGAAGAGAACGAACCGTCATTTTTCAGTATCTTCAACACTGTTACATTATCTCTGGTATGGTGCCATACGTTTTTAGCTTTGATTCCATTAGCTCTCGATATTCACTGATCAAAGTATCAGTGTGAGAAAAAGGGAGACACTTTTAAAACGGTAAGCTTTAAGTTCTCAGAT
>JBCEWB010082923.1:0-28995 GCA_039654565.1 Peronia peronii
GAGTGAGAGCACAAGAGAGCTATCTGATATATAAACTAATAGATACATAGGCTACTTTAGCTTTCATTCATAGCAATCATAGCTCACTTGTACTCTCAACATCTTGATCGTTGATCAGTGTGAAACTTGTTGAGTGGGTCAAGTGGTCAGGGGAATCTGCGCTATGATTCAGTCTGGTATAAACAAAGGGACTACATGTATTTGATACTCTCTTACATCATAATATAGTTTCTTTTGATTGTAGTTTCGGACCACTTGAGAGGACCTGAGTGGGCCATGTAGCCTTTGATTTCTGTTCTTCCCTTCCGTTCAAGAGAATTTCATCTTTTGGCATGGAATTTCTCTCTGTTCTAATTGGTAAAGTTTCCCTTATCTTGTGAAGGAGTGTCTGTTGAGCTGCGCATACTTATTATGGCGATAATCTGACAAAACTGGCGATAAACTCCAAGTTTAAGTGACATGGTGAGAAATATCACAGCGCAACGAGGAGCCCCCACAAATAAACACGGGCATCACATACATGGATTCACTCTACCTGTTGTATAAATATGTGGTTCGCAATTCTTGAGTTAAATTGTCTTTTCCTTATGTTGTTTTTCTCTTTTGTTTGTAAAGATTGTTTGCTTTTGATTAATTAGTTATCATACACACAGACACTGTCATTTCATAAAATGGAAGCATATATTATAATTGAACGTACAGAAAATTGTTAGCTCCTAAGAGGATAACCTGTTATTGCTGTTTACTTACAGGAACAGGAATTTTTTAATGCAGTTGTGTTTCATAATTAATGATTAATGGAAAGTACATTGTAAGTGAACATACAGAAACTTGTCAGCTCCTAAGAGGATACCCCGTTATTGCTGTTTACATACAGGAACAGGAATATTTTAATGCAGTAGTGTTGATGAATATGAATGTTTTACAAATATGCATGATTGCAAAAGCAAAAGTGGATGTTATGTATTCTGCATTTGCTGTCCCCTCTAAAAACATTGTATATATGTATATATGTAGGTTTGGCATTCTTTCTGTGCTTACATTTTGTAATACAAGAAATCTTGTGTGTTATAACTACGTTTTGTATACATTTTTCAACCTACTGCTGGAGGTTATCTCAATGTTATAACTAGAATCAAAATACACATACATAATGATGTGAAATTAGGCTTTGCTCATGACATGATGGCCAACTGTACCACTTACAAATTTTTGCTCAAATCAGATGCTCTCTTTACTGATCAGAGATCAACTTGGTAAATGAATACAAAGAAGTATTCCACTGTAAATAAAATCAGATCATCTGCAATTAATGAAGCTCAGGGCATAATGAACATCAGTTTGCTTGTAAGGCAGAAAACTGTTGTAAGATGCATAGTGTTTTTGTGCCGTCAATGTAAATATTTTAAGTGTTATTTGTTATGGAATTTCACAGGTCTGAAAGTTCCAGGAGATGGTACAACTTTTCTTCAAGTGGCTGATAAGAAATGCCATTGGCAAGAGGGAAAATTGGTCTGCTTCAGTGATGCATTCCCTCACTCAGTTCATCATCAAGGGGGCAAGAACAGCAGCATCAGGGTTGTGTTCATGTTTGATGTTTGGCACCCAGATATTACTGAGACTCAGAAAAAGATACTGAACTATGCATTTGGTGTTTAATTGACAAGAGCATAGCTGCCACATGTTATGAATTTATTAAATTTCCTTTTGAGCCATATAAACATAAAGACATGGTATCATGTTCTTGCCAGAAAAAAATCCAATTTCTTTTCAGTGTAGCCTTAGCTTGTGAAGTGAATTTGCTATTACAACATTCACCTATGCTAGTTTAACAATCAGGGGTTTGCAATGGATTCTTTGCACCATTGAGTGGCTTTTTATAGTTTGCAGGTGTTTCTTTCCAAATCACTGAAATGAAATGGCAGTGTTTTCAAAGGAAGAGTACATGAAAAAAGGGCAAGAGAAGAGAATCTATTTTGCTTTTAAAATGATTTTGTTGCATCAAACTGTTATTATTAACATTATTACATTGCAGTGCTTTTCACAAGCCTGCATGTAGGCCCACTCACAAACTGTAGGCTAATATGGCAGCTAGGCAGCAGATGTTTTTAGTCTGCAAATTTCTGGCATTTCAGTATTGTTGATGTGGAGTGACTAGAGACAAAGCAGATGTAATCAATAGATGACATTTGGCTTTCTTTATCTCTTATATATGGGCATGCAATGATATGCAGTGGGTGAGGGAAGTTGTGCAAACTGCATGTTTTATTTTTTTGTGGTTGTTTTTATTTATATTTTTCATTTCCTATCGTTTGTGACATTTAGTTATTTAACCCTTTGAATCTGAGACATTGACATCAAAGTTTATGAACATATACATTTTGTAATAGAAGAGGCCAACAAAGTTTTGATATTGATTATGACTTCAGCAGGTTTGTGTAAGTTTGCGAATTTTTTTGCTGTTAAAGCTTTTGTAGTTGTTATTATTGTTGTTTTTGCTTTTCCCTGGGAAACAAGAATTTAAAGACTGAGGCCTTTATACATATATGTATTTGAATTCAAGGCAGTTTAACATAGAATGATTGTTGTCATATCCCAGGAGACGTGATACAATGAAACATGTACAATATTATATTAATGGATACAAAATATCTCAAACCATGATCATTAAAGAGAAATAAGAGCTGCTATATGACTAAATGATCAGAGAAGAAGTAGTTTCTCATGGAATGAGATGGTAAACTTGTCTCCTTATCATTGTTAAGTGGACACATGTTGTCCATGGCCTAGGTTGCGAGCAACGGGAACAGATTCAGTCTTAGTTATGGTGATGCCCTTAGCACAGTTGTGCATGTAGTCACACTTTGTAGCACTTTGAACCACACAATTTCAGTGTTTGTTGCTTAAGAATCCAGCAGGAATTAAAAGTTCAGGTTTGAGGTTCAAAGGGTTGATAATCTGCAGTGGCAAGAGTGAGCAAATCTAGTTGTTTAAAAACAGCGATTCTTTTTTTTTAATATAAATTTAGCACTATGGCTTTAATAATTTGCAGTGAATTGAGTGAATTGTTCTCCTGTTCATTTGAATGGATGGTCATATATGTATCTCACGTATGTGTTCAGGAAAAGCACAGATTATCTAAAGAAATCCTTATTATAATATAAATTAGTGAATTACTGTGAGCAGTCTTTTCCTTGATAAATCATGTTCTTTTCTTTAGTCACTATTACATTTTGAAGAGATGCCATGCTTTTGAAATATGTTTTGTAAAAATTCACAATTCTATAAATACATCTAATTTTCTATCCCTCGACAGGGATTGTGTTGTATGTAATGTACCTCACCATCGGAGATTGTTCTGATACATTGCTTGAAACACAATGTACTCTGTGGTGCAGCTTGAAACCACTGCGAGTAAAAGAACATCATGGAGGCTTCTCACCTCCAAGGCAGAGGCTGTCTTTGAAAGAGACAGACAATTATGTCTGGCCGCCGCCAGGGAGATTTAGGCACAGGACCATATCCACAACAGCCCATATCTGTGATAGTTGCGGGCATGCATGTGCTTCCAGCTGTGGGCTGTGGAAACACATATGCTCCAATTGGAGACACATGGTCACCATCATTAGTCAGGTTTTGATGGACAACTAGCATGTTATGTATCATTAACATTTCATTATTCAAGGAATTATTGATGAGCCCATCAGAATATATTTTGATATGTGTTTGTAGTTGCAAATGATGACCTCCAGAATGCAGTACAATGGTATCCGCCTAAGAGCCCGGTCCACCTAAGAACCTGCCTCTGCTGCGACACGGAATTTTTCCTCTATAATTTTCCCTGCTAAGAACCTACTCCAGGTGCTCCCAAATAAAAAAAATCCGTCAAGACACCCAAGTACTTATTCCACATCATACTGTCCGCTTGAGAGAAATGCACAGTGCTAGATGTTCAGTAAAATGGGGACATAGGTGGGGAGCACAGGTAGACAAAGAAATGGAAGTGATGGTTGATGTATGACTGCATAATCAGGCCACATGTTGACTAACCCATAACCATTTCTTTGTTTGACAACACGTGGGACAGCACCTGTGATTGGCTTTGTGGATAAGGAGGAGTAAGTTTACCTCCTGGCTGGTCAGCTGCTCTGCTACCTCGGTCGGTCTGTGAACACTTGAGTCACTCGTGCGATTATCCACGGGGTAGAACAGCAATATCATGTTTTTAACAATGGTACTGTTATGTGGAAACTCACACAGCGTTTAAGCGCTGGGCAGTATTGATGTAATTATATGCTAAAAAAGATCTGGAATTGCTATATCTAATTATAACATACACACAAGGAAGAAGGCATAGATAAATCTTTAACTAACAGTAACGATCAACTAATCATAAAAGTGAAAACAATCTGAGGTCAGATGGGTTGCGTAACTTTTCAATCTGCCTAAGAACCGTCCGCCCAAGAGCCCGCTTTTTATGTCTCCCGACGACCGGGTTCTTAGGCGGAGACCACCGTAATACTAAGCATATACATATATTTCATCATATTCAGATTTGTATTTGAAGTTTGAATGTCTTTGGTGCTACTTTTATCTGTGATCCAAGAAAAGTGCCACATGATTGCTGCACTTTTCGTCGTTTGGACATTTTGGGGCATTTTTTAAAATTTGTTTGTGTATTTTACCAGTGGAAGTCATTAGAATTATAGAAATTATTTGTTGATTTGGAGATTTTTTCATTTGGCGGACTTTTCTTAACTGGCACGAAAACAAAATAAACAAATTTTGTGTCAATACCGTATCGATATCCCATAGTTAAGGATTACATGCGCTTTGCTTACTTCTTTTACAAATCCCTATGCTAGGCTGACACAAATGGTGAAGCGTAGTCGAGTACATTTTCAAGCCCCAGATTAGTTATTAACCCCTTCGTTCTCTATGTCATCATGAAGCACCTGTACGTCATGAAAGTGTGTAAGTTGCACTGCCATACCGTACCAATTACGGGTAGAAATCGCCAATACCACAGTGATTTCTTTACTGCTGTGACTGCAATTGACCTCTACATACAGTTAAAGTCACAACGTAAACAGTCTAGCGGACGTCTACAATCGCACCAGAATGTCTGAGAAGTGCTGTTGTGTATCCCTCCCCCTTCCAGCCCCCCCCCCCCCCTTCCCCTTTTTTTTTCCAATCTAAATACATGTATGAGTCCTTTTTTCTTTTCAAATCTAAATACATGTATGGGTATTTTGCCGGTGAGGAAACTGAAGGTGACGAATATTGATGATTCTGGGTCAGAATATGTGAGTGCGCCAGAATGGACTCTGAGATATCGAGGTCGAGTAGTAACAATGATCAGCCAGGCCCCATGTCCCCAACAGATAGATTAGATCTATACATTTAGATAGATCTGAATCAAGGCCTACTGCTATGGAGAGGGACTATAGTACTTTAACAGTAGTGGGGGTAAAGGAAAGGCACTCAAGAGAGGAGGGCTTTCAACAAAGAAATGTAAGTCTAGGTCTGCCTTACATAGTGAGTATGAAGATATGACCCTTAAAAAGCACCCAACCAAGCCAAAATCAGTGTTGTAGATCTATCGGGGATGGAAAATTGGTTGTAAGTGAAGGGGTTTAATATGATCACCGCGTGATTTGCTCTTTCTTTGGCGCATGGCTTATATCTTGTAGGTGAGACTGAGGTATAGAATCTAAAACTAGTTGTTAGTTCTAGATTTAGTGAAAGAGGTGGTCAACAGTTGAAAGATACTTAGGGTCTAGAACTAATTGAAATGGACCACTTCATCAGCACACCGAAAAAAATGTCTTAAAGTGGACTGAATGTCACGCCACACCAGCAACATGCTGAGTATAATTAGTGTATGCATGTCTCAGAAGGCAAATTATTTTACACTCCTTGCAATTTGGTATTAAATCACGAAAGAAAATCTGTGCTTGCTGCACATAAAGATACTACAAAACATATGGCTAATTTGAAATGCTGACTTGATGATACAACAGAACCAAAATTTGAACCAGTATAATGTGAATGTTAAATACAATTTTCAGAGCCTATGTCTGACAACAAATACCTCCTTGTCTTGTTTTTAATCATTATGCAGTACACCATTTTTTGCAAACTTATGTAGCTGGCTGAATAGACTTTACTAAGCTGCATGAGACATAAAAGTTAAATTGTTCAACTTTTGCATGTGTGTGATGGTTTGGCAGGCTGAGGTACAGTAAAAGGTGTTCAGCTATATCAACTTCATTCATTGTGATCTTTGATAAATGCAGTGAATCGGTTTTTCGCTCGGTCCATTTATCTTGTAATTTGTCACGTTTGTATTATAATTATGGAGCGAGGATCTGGAGATTGTCCATGTCAATAATGCTTTTTTTTTTTTTTAAATGGTTAGATTAATTAGTAATCCTATTACCTGTAATTAGATCTGTGTTAATGTTAATAAATGCTTGCACAATTTGGTATGTCAAGTAAATTCCTCTTTTTGGCATTGATGGAAGAAGCAAAAAAAATGTATAGCTGGAGACATGATGACCAGATGTACCGTACATGTTTATCATGCTAATGTTTGATCAGTGTTGTTTACAGAAGTATGTTCAAAACAAAAGAACTTTATTAAACCTACTGTTTCTGAATGGTAGCTATCTAATATGTATTTCTTTATTAATGTAACTCAACAAATTTATTGCAGATAAAACAAGCACTTGATGAAAATGTGTACTGGTTTTGTTTGATACATGTATGTATTTATTTTTTCTCTGTGCCATCACATTTCTGTATCCTTGATTTGGCGCTGCTTGCAGTTTGCATAATTGTGTGCAGGCTTTTTGCTTGGGAGTTACTTTGGCAGGATATTGTGCAAGAAGTGATTACAGATTCTGAGAGTGCGGCTGGGTGCTCCAAGTTGTGGAGTTGTCTGAATAAAGAAAATAAAATCCTCAGATGTTCAATAGTTTGGTAGATGTTTAACTTTGAAAAAGAGTGGAGTTTGTGAAGTGAATGTCATCTACAAATTTAACTTAACCAGGTTAGGGAGTGAAGACCACAGAAGAAATTCAACTCAGCACATGAATCAATGATTCTCCCCTCAGTGTATTGTCAAGCTGTTATTGCTGTTCCTCATCATATGTCCTCCACCATACAGCAAGCCTACTCTCCAACTTTGTCCTGGTTTGTGGGCACTGTATCTTTCAGTTTGTTCCATGCATCTTTTCATAGGCACATGTAAACTGTTGTTGTTGTTGTGTGTGTGTGTGTATTTCCAGTGAATGTGGCTTAATTTCTTAATGTGTTTTGGAAAACCTTTATTTTGATACCATGCTATTTCCATCGGAAAGCATCCTATAAATACATATATTTTTGTACAGCAGATAAAACAGTAAATCTACTGTTCCTCAAAAGAATAAATTGAGGATATGCAGCTCCCTGTGCACTGAAACATGGGTTAACATGAAAGTTATTAATGCTGTGTGTGTATTGTGGTGTGGGATGTGAGATAATAAGGTTAATATAAAAATATGTTACATTTAATTCTCATGATTCAGTGTGAAATTCCACGTTTCCCATTGGTCTATGGTGGAGTCTTATACCAATCCATCAATATTGGAAAGTTAGGTAAAACTGGTCTTTCATTATTGAAGTGGATAAGAGCAACAAATAAATTTCAATGCCTGGTGGAAGCAGCATTCGTACATTTATATGGATCAGTAAGGTTTGACTTCATCTTTGATTTCTGATCAACTAAATAGCCCTTGGAAAGCCACCTTAGCCAATCAACTGCAATGTTTGCCAGGCAGAGAATCATAACTCCAGTTGTTAGTTTCCATAGTCATTTGAGCCTGTCAGCCTACAGTGTATGCATGACCAAGAATAAAGATTCCAGTTGTCATTTTGTTTTCTTTTCACCATCGAAGGAACAGAGGCAAATCAAGAGAAGTAACCAAGTAACTTGAATGGCTTCTAGTTCTTAGATATTCAATCAAGTAAATATCAGTGTCCCATTAAACAGACATCTAAGCCTACTTACCTCAGTATATGCATAGCAAGTAAATAAGGGCTCCGCCTAATGAACTGTTTCATTTCATGGCCAAAGGGATAAAGCAAGAGAACTAATTAAGCCTCAAATGCTTCATTGGCGGCTGAGCATGCAATGGTGCACCAACAAGCACATATATGGATACTGTTACTATTACATGTAACTGATTTCCAGTATTGTTGCAGTAAAACAAGCTCATGTATTTGTAACACACTACAGTGACTCTACATTAAGGTACACATGACTTGACACCATAGTGAAATTCAACATGAAATATATTTCCTTCACAAATTAACTAAGCTCAACAAATGCACAGTACCAGCCACAGAACAGCTACTTGTACACGTGACATTCCATATATGGAATAAAAGAGCAATAATAGTCTCACTAAATTTGCAACTACAATAATACAATATATTGTACAACAACAGGGCACCTCAAATCACCATTCACTTCTTGTTACAAAATCTGAAATACCAGTATCTCAAATTCAAAGTTTAAGTTACAATTGAAATTTTGTCACAAAATCTCAACCTTTTTCTACCAATATTAAAAATCTGAGATAAGTCCAGATTTACCAAAACAAAATATCAAATGAAACTTCTTCTGAACAAAACAGAAAAAATTTTTAAAATCTGGAGAAACAGAAAACGATATGTCCAGAATGACCTTTGCTGTGTGACAGGTAAAGTTCAACACTATATTCAAAATTGTGGGCCTTATCTGTCATTTGGCATTATTCTCTTATTTTCTTTAAAATATGGATGTCCCTGCCATAGAATTAATAGAAATGATCTGCTGTCTACCCATCTATTTTGGACTTCCTGGCATCAGTAGCGGTTTTTGGTTGCAATTTTCTCAGATGGGTCTGATCTGTAAATGTGTGACCTATTCTCTTGTAGGGTTGACACATGGGGCTCAAAAAATGAAGTACATGTATAGCAAAGTTCAATTTTATGAGGGGACTTTTCTTATTTTTACCCCCTTGAAAAAAAAAAAATGGTGCAGAATAAAAAAAAAATCTGGGTCTAGAAAACAACAGAAAACAAAAAGTGAAAATGCACATACATGTAGATTAGTTTTGAATTACCTATGTGTATATGGTCCTTTTGAAACTAAACCTTAAAATGGTTCGTAGTTGATTTCTATCTCACTTTCAGAAAGATCTGGCCATGAACTTTAGAATAATTTAATTTGACAGATACTGTCAATACTTCACTACACAAGGCCAAGATAAATACTGTTCTCACAAATTTTACAGGAGAGATGAAAAAGAAGTTGTTGCTTATTATATTAATATACTTTGAATGAGCGTGCTTTTTATTAAAATGGCAAAATAGGAAATGTGTGTTAAAAGAGTGTGTTTTGTGTGGAGATAGTGATTTCAAAAAATTTATACATCTGGTAAAATAAAACCACTATTACCATGATACTCAAATATTACCACAATTCTCAGTGGACTGCATTGCTTTTTGAACCTAATGTCAAATATGCCAGATCTTTAATATTCTCATAATATAGCTTTCTATTCATAGATTTTCATGGCAATTAAGACAATCCTTTAAACAATGAAAAAGCTGTGTCTAACATACAGTATCAGAGATATAAAATAGATGTGTCATTTCCGCCAGAGTGAGACATGAGCCTTCATATTTTAGTCAGAGATTCACAATGCTGCCTTGTCATATCACAACCTCAACACAAATGACTGTATAAATATAATGCTGCTGTAATAACTTTGAGGCTCTTAGAGTTACGGTTATGTTTTACCTTTCATCCATTTGCGGATGGCTATCTTATGCTCTTAAGATTACAGTACTTTTTTGCTTTTCAATCCCCTGTGCAAGGCTGTCTCGCTCTTAAAGTTATAGCTACAATTTTCTGTGCCTTTAACCTTCTGTGGGTTGCTATTTCAGCTCTTAAGGTTACGGTTATTAACAGTCATGATAAGTCTTTCAACCACCTGGGGGATAGTTATCTTGGAGCTTTTAAGGTATAGAGATATGTAGACTCCAGTGGAAAAATCAGATAAGTCACATTTTTTACAAAGGGAGAAAAACAGAAATTAAAGTTTAGAAGTCTATAGTTTTTTCACTGTATACCCTTTTAAAAGCTCTCCTTTTTAGCGGAACTTACCTGGTTTTTCCGAATTATTGTTCTGGTTAACAAATCTTAGCAGTGTGCTTTATAATGTCGGGGCAATAACTCATTTTTCACAAAAATGTGACTTCCCTGGTTTTTCCACTGGAGTCTTCATATGTATTTAGAATTCAGGTACAATCTTAAATGTATATATGATTTTCTTGTGTGAGCAAAGGCATGATTGAAACATCAAACCATCAAAATGTCATTTCATATTCTTATTACCGGTACTACCCTAAATATCTTCTACTTACAGTGATTTCCAATGCTGTACTACTAATCTCACATTGTTTCAATCTGTATTTAATACTGATCATTATATTTAAACAAGAATGCTCGGTCACAATAGAAATGTAGAGTGAAGTGTTCCTTACAATTCTTCCAAGAGAGTGAATGACATGCTATTGCCTTAAGTTGCTGATTATCACATGATATAATTTTGTGCTGCCTTCTTAAGTAGACTAGATTAAAGTTGTCAAAAAGAAAAAAAAAAATAAAGAAATCATGAATGCTTAATATTAAGACAGGATTGAAATGGAATGAAAAATGAGAACAGTTTTTTTTTTTATTATTTGTTATTTATTCCAAGCAGTTTCTCCATCACACATAATGTGAGTCTCCTTCACAAACAAAAATGTATTTCCAGTTAACAATTTCTCCTCTTTTCTTCCTTTCTACATCATGGCCATCTACCTTGTCCAACTGATTAGTACAACAAGTACATGTATTTAAACATTTTACATCCTCTGAACTTACATTATTATGTTGTATACTTACTATAGCTGTGCACATTATATTAGAACAAATTCTGTCCCATTTATCCCTCAGATTTACATTATTATTTTTCATCATTCATGAACCGCCCTCTGAGTTATATAACATATATATACATGTAGCAAGCAGCACTTATGTTCAAAGAACACAGTGAATACTGCATCAGAGATATGCAATGTCAAAAAAAAACAAAAATGAAACCTCAATGGTTAACAAAGAAGAAATGGTACTATAAAAAATTATCATTCAGAATACTTCACATTCACATTATTGATAAATTTCACTTCCGAGATCTCCTTGACAATAACTTCAATGAATGAAAATAACATATTTGGCAATTCAACTCCCATTTTCCATTAAGGAAAATATGTTCACATGTATGTTCACTGCTTGATAAATGAGGAAAAAAATGCTAGAAAATTCTAACTCAGCTCAAAATATCAATATTGAGTGTGTGATTGCAGAAGACTGATCAGGACGACTATGAATTGCAAACAAGGAATTCAAACTCACAATTCCATTGCATTTTCAATCTATGGCAAGCTGACCAAAGTTTCAGTCATGGGTTTGAATGTTCTAAAAGCCGCATTTGTACCATGATCTTCCACACTGCAAATGAATTAATCCAACTGAGCTTTTGAGAGTTTCGTGTAAATGATTTATTGGATCAAGAAGTGACTCGTACAGACACCCACTAGAGAAATTATTTGAATTTATTTCTGTTGTCATCATGTTGATTTTTTTCAGTAGAAAATAGAAAAATCATGCATCTTACAAATCCCTTATATCTCCTCATAAAATATTATTTTTGTCTTTCATACCCTTATCTCACATTACTTATTCACATTGTTTTCATCGTTTGACAACCAGAAGTGGGAATGGATGTCATAAGTATTTTGCCATTTGAACCTCACAGCAAGACTTCGTAATGTCTGGCAAATGTCACTGCTCATGTTGAATCCTTACTTCTCATCATTTTTTAAATGTCTGTCACTACTAAGTGAAAGAAAAATGACTTTGTGGGTGAATTTTAGAGGCTTTTTCTTTTTTTTCTCAGTTATTGTTTGGCAAAATGTGTGTGCATTTGTTAACACATTGCTGTGGAACAAAGGGTATTAAAAATAAAAGATTACCATGCTTTTTTTGTGTGTTTAAATGCTAGAAAGATATTTTGGTACAGTGCACACCACTTATATCGACATCACTTGTAAAGACATTTCTCTTTTATCGACATGATTTACTAAGAACAGATTTTTTCCTCTTTATTTGTTAGTAAATAGACTCCTCTATATCGACATCCTCTCCTTTTGATTTCTCTTATATCGACATGTGGATCAAACTCGCTGAGCGATGCGGGCCTTATTTTTGTGCACAAGAAATCGCCTCGTCCCTTCCTGCTCAAACTAGAAGTAAAGGCCAGCCGCGTGCCTTTGTGTGTCAGTTTCACAAGCTGGATAAGGAGAGGAGTGATGGGCACAAAAGACTAACAAAGCCACATGGTAACTCGGTGGCTCTGCTGAAAGGGAAACACAACGTCTTGTTTGGACTACAATCTGGGAGTGAGAGGAGAAGGGTTGTTGTGTCTGTGTCTACAAGTGATCCATTTACGCATTCACCTATGCGCTGTCTAGATCTAGCCTGACTTGTGCAGCGAACTGGTCTCATATTTCATCCGACCGTTAGGAACACTTGTATCAATAAACGGGCAGAGCTAAACAAAACTGACAAATGCAAAAGCAAAGATGGTCCTTTTAAGGGCCAAACAATCATAACAAAAAGTTTTAAAAGATAACATGATGGGTGCTGATTTTATCCATTTTTTTTTTTACCAAGGGCAATAACTATCAATATTTCGATTGTGGCATGGTTGCTTTCCCTTATGTGAAATTAGTATTACTTGCTACTAACCCACCTTGGCAACGAAAGGACACCATCTTAAAGAGGTTTCCCCTATATCGACTTTCTCTTATATCGATACAAAATGTCTGGACCCTTACATGTCGATATATCAGGTATGCACCGTAATTCTGTTATTGTTGTTTTGAAGAGTATATATATCCAGAGAAGAATATGTCCTCAAAAATAAAATCACCTTGTACAATAAGAAATCCATTCTGCAGTACAATTGATGGAAGGTTCATATAATACATTATTTACAATGTAACATGTAAATGATGCAACAGTGCAATGATGTAACTGTTATTAAAAATAGTATTGAAGGAATAAGTGTCTGATCTAAACTAAATGACAGATAATTAAGATACACAATACAAATGCACACATGCTGATCAGGAGAACAAATGAAGTGGACTGAACTGACTGAAAGCTGGAGAAAAAACAAACTATTCACATTTGCCTTCCCCACCATACAATGATCATGATGTGAATAATGAGCACAGAAAATATTAGCTAAACTGTTGTCACAACTGCATCTCGTAATCAACACTGTCAAACATGTCCAGGTCTCCTGCAATAGCACAGGTACTACTTGTGTTTACCCTGTTGATGCCAAGGCCACTCGAGAATGGTGCTGCTCTGTTGAAAGGGGAAAAAGAAGGAAGCGGATCTCCCAGTGACAGACTGCGATGGCGCATTGCTGGTGGTGGTTGTGAAATGTTAGAAGTCATGTATTCCTCTGTGATGTCTGAGTTGGCTTCCATAATACTGTCTCTCAAAGGCAGCTGATTCAAATTGAACTGATGGACTGTAGAGTATTTGCTGTCGACAACATTAGTAGCAGTACTGAGACTAGTTGATGTGGTGTTTGTACTGTCCTCTTTAGAAACCTCCCTGATCAGTTCTCCGGGTGATTTCCACAACACTATCTCCATACAGGGTTTTGCACTGAAAAGAATTATTACAAAAAGTTAACATTGCAGACTTAATACAATATTGGCATCTTCACTGAATGTGGTGAGACAGTGGTTTTAATGATGGTCTAATCCCAGCTGGGACTTAATGATTCATTGATCTCAAAACAAACTGATACAAAATGAATCCTAAGTCAATTGCTTTCAGCACAACTGAAGAAATGAATCTGTTTTTGAGAAAAAGATGGTAAACTTTTAGTTCTCTATTTTTTTTTCTGCATATCATAACTGCTGCTGTGTGTAAAATTGAAGTTTTCAGAAAAAAAGTGAACTACAAGAATTGAAAAGTTGGTGATGATTAAGATCTAAATTTTCCACCAAAGCTAGAAGTCTGACATGCTATAACATGACCAAATCAGGTTTATGAAAGGCCAAGATAAAAAAAGCATCACCCCCAAGTCTAAAAATGATCAATCAAGCACCTCAATAAGATGATGTATCAAATGAGAAAGCTAACAAAAGTATCAGTAACATCCCAATACTCCTTCTCAATTACCTTTGAATTAATTTCCAACAAGGACTTACATGTCTTCCATTACTTTGCGTGGCAAAATGGGTGAGGTGGAAGCTGCTGATGTCAGGACACCCTCAGCAATTTTTACACAGGGACCATCACTGTTTCTGTCTGAACTGATTTTCACATCAAGGTCTTCATCTACCTCCACATTCAGCCTGCAAAATTGACATATCACTATTGAGCATCACTGTGTATCATGTCACAGTAAATTTGTCAAACTCCAGTTGAAACATCACTGATCAAAATAACATTTTTCATTTTTCAGATATTTTTAAATTGTTATCAAAATCGAAAGATGTGGCTAGGGTACCCACTTTGTAATTCAAAAAGTTATCAATCCCTTTTAATGTGCTGTTCATCACAAAGACAAGGTTTACCAACCTGCTTTCGACTTCTCTGAAGCGCTGCCATCCCTCAATGTCGGTCTGTGACTGTGTCCTATATGGATGGAACTGATGGTCACCTGCAGAATCACTTTGTGCTGAGCCGAGCCTCTGTTGTTCTGTCTGGCTGATTCGCATGTTTGCAAACTGATCAGCACACAGATAAACTTTGGACATCGGGGCACTGCATGAGACATGACAAAAAAAAAAAAAAAAAGGCAAAAAATAATAATGAAGGCAAATACATCAAATTCATATTAGTTAGCAACAAAAAAGTATAATTAAAGCAAAACGCAAAAAAAAACAAAGGAACGTTTACCACAGTAATGAACTTTTAATAAGTTTGCTCATGCCTCTAAAATTAAATTCTAGCTTCGCGGTGAATTGAACTACTACCATTTCACATCTTGTCTTGACATTATATAATTAATCAATACGCAAGCATATGTAAGCATATGTGTGTTTATGTATTTATATGCATATATATATATGGGGATGCACTTAAGTGCATGCATACCTGTAAGGATGAGTGATATTCGTATGCAAACTTCTTAAAGTAAATGTAATACTTACTTATCTGGCAAATCCAGGGCTTTTCTTTTGGGCCGTCTGCATGGTTGTGATTCCTGACTGAGAAAAGAATAATCATGAAAGATGAACATCATGATAAACTTACTGCAAATTAACCTCATTAGGGACTACGTTTGCTTACTTATATAAATTACAAATTCTCTGATTTCACCGCCATCACATTGTCAATAAAGACAGAAGAAAAAGCATTATCTAAAACTCCATCATATCAGCAAATTAAATCAAAGACAAATTTGTAAGCTGAAAATCAAAACAGGCAAAAACAGTCTTCACCAAGTACCAAACTGCTAATGAACACAACTAAAGATTTTTGATGTAAAGAATGCTTTGTATATATTGCAAGACATGAGATGCAGTACACTCACATACATAACAAAGAAAAAGATCCTGAAAGATACATTTCCATACAAAACACGTTAGCGCTCTGAATTTTGAAGTAATAACCAAATATTGTACATAAAGAATCTAAGATTTCACTTACTATGATGATTGGGGCACCCCTGTGAAAACAGTAGCAGTACCAAATCCTGGCTGTGACATGTGTGATTTCATATCGACCCAGGGCATTGTAACAGGAATGGAGTGCTGCCAGGAGGTGCCTACACCAGGAGCACTTAGATAGCTGATGGGGCTAGTGGTCTGGGATGAAGAGCAACAGTAAAAAAAAATACCGATAAATTGTTGTTGAATATTCAAATTTCCCTTCAATTTCCCATTTGTTACATTTATTTCAGATGCAAACTACAACTTGCACTACTTTACTAAAATGTATAATCAAAAATGACTGTAGACAAGGTCAAAGCACAAAAACCACTCAACAAACATAGGGTTAATGCTGTACCTGAATACTGGGTCTGTGAGTAGCAAGAGTGCTGCACTGGGTTGGGGATGTAAATGTAAACCCATTCTGATGTAAGCCTGGGCCTCGAAACTGTGCTGAGGGGGGAGAATAAAATGTTGCCGCTGCCATCTCTGTCAAAATGAAATACACCACTGTTGTTAAGCTTGTACCAACTCATGGCTATATTAATAATCCATTATCATAAATCAGTACATTCAGTATATGCATTTCAATGATAATTCAGATGGAACTTCCAATTTATTTCTCAATATAACTCTAAAGGAAGTAATATTGCTGAATTCTGAAAGAAAAGAGAAAAGGAAAATTTGATTTTCACATAAGATTTCTGTGATTCACTACAGAGCAAGATATGTAACAAAATTCCCGCCAAGTCTATTGAATAGTGTATCCTTGAAGACATTCCTCAAGTTTCCTTTCACTAGGGGTTTTTAGTGAAGAATGAAATTCCCTGTTCCATTTTTTTTCTCTGCTGTTACACAGAGAAGTAGGTGGTCATAAAACTGACAATGGCAAAGAAACCTATAAAATAACCGAAAATAAAAACTATGACTAGATGTCCCTTTCTGGTCTGGATCCCATCCATCTGAGTTTAGATGATGCAAATATTTCTACTTACTGTTGAGAAATAGGCTCAAATCATGCAATATTACAGGGTTGTAAATTACAATAGTGTGAAAATAAATCTCTCCAGTATCAAGATATTAAATGCTTCTTTTATGATATATGCTTATTTATAAGTAATAGGATTCAAACACAAAAAAAATTCTGTTTTATTTTAGGAACAGAAGACCATCCACCCATAGCAGTGATATGACCAGAACCTGTCTCAGATATATCAAGTCAGTCAGAATCCATGTAATGTTTAAATGGCAAAGATATACATGCATTCCCAAAGTTGTATCTGCTCCCTGAGGAGCTTGAAGCTAAATGCAGCTGGAAATACCAAAGATAATTTGCTGCATACTTCACTACTTTCAACATAAAGTCAAGTGCAAATAACTCAAACACATATAACTTGAAATCACAGATTCTGTGAACAAAACTCTCAACTGCAAATTTACTTCCATCTAATTGATGTATCTCTTGTACTTATATCTTGGATCAACAACATGGATTCATGAGACTGAACTGATTCTATCATTGTGCAGTGTTTAGTAACCTATATGCAGCCAAAACTAATCACATGTTCTATAAGCTTAGCATCTTTGTTTATCCCTTACATGAGCACAAGATAACTTGGCTAAACACTCGTCAAATTCATATAGACGGAATGGCACAGTTTGATAGAAGGTTGGGAACAGTAATCACTCGCACTCAAAACAGGGTGGAGCAAAGGGAGTGCGTCGTAGTCATAACTTAATGGTTAAACAGTGCGGAACTTCAATAAATGAGACTGAGAATGGATAGACAACCCAAGCTCTTCACAACTGGTCACTCCAGTGGTCCTTTTATTTGCTTAACATTGTTTCTCTTCTCTCTCTTTCTCGATATAGTGACCACAAATTAGTGAACATTTTCTGTCCTTCCATATATCATGATGGTTTAAAAATGGTGAAATTCCTTCCATACTCTTCCCATCCCCTTTCTTACCAACCTGCCTTCACATACACATAACTAAACGAATTTCATCACTAACAACAATTAAAATATAGCAGGTTTGTGCCAGAAATTGCAGAGGGAAGAAGAGGAGACATATAACACTAATAACAGGAGTTGCTTAAGAAAAAAAATAAAGGGTCGTCATGCTCATCTAGTACTCTGTGAAAAATTCATGCCATGGCCATCACAGGTTCAAATTTCAAATCCTACTACTGGACATTGAGAACGATTCAAGCATTAGAAGCTGCATTTTTTTCCGTGACTCAATGGTCCCCTGACTTCCTGTGTTAAGAAGCCTGATGTCTAGCCTTCTTGGATATGGATGAACATATTTCAGAGGTCCATGTGTATGTTACACACACGTATTGAAGAACCCTTGGCAAGTTAAAAATCAGATGAAGAGCAGGCGGAGGCACCACTGTCTGGGCAAAATTTCCAAATTTCAAATTTCTACCCACAAAACTTCTCGCCAAAAACAGGGCAGGCACTTTAAGCTGAGACAATTATACATTCTTAGGAGTAAAAGGCTGCATACTTTTTTTTAAACAAAATAAATTTTTTAAAAAATAAGATGAAGAACATTCTCATGTGTACAAGTCCTCTTGTAATCTTGGAAAGCTGCCTGTCTGTTCTGTTCCCCACTGCTGTTATGTAGATCTAATTCTAATGCAAATTTGATAGACAAACAAGAAGGGGAGACATAATGTTGTTAGGAGGAGGAGTTTTTGATATTTGTGCTTATGTATGGAAAGCAGTGGGTTTGCACATGCAATAGCACTTTATTTCCCTTCTACATCAATCTTTTACCCATGATTCCAATTACGGATTCCTCAAACAAATTTTTTATTCCCCAACCTGTTCAAGTTATCTATGCTCGACTATAGTAAAAGTTGAGTTGCAACAAACTGACAAGATGTATGACAATCTTACCAGGTGGAAAACCTGGAGGAGCTGGTAGATAATTGTTATTGTTGAACTCGCTGAAATTTGCCATTACCATTCCGCCAGCTTGTTTGCAAAGGCGATTTCTTTCATAGTCGATTTGTCTTCTGGGAATTCAAAGTTACTGTAAATAAGTAACATTTCAATCAAACACTGAAATAAGACTAGATCTCATGAATAGGATTTGGGCATAATGCTGAATCTAGCAAAAACAATGAAATAGAGGGATACATTTTTTAAATTAACTTTTTTTTTAACAGAACTGCAACCAGTGCAGGAAACTGGGACAAGACTGATCCACACTAAATTTATATAGAGATCAGTTGTTGCTAGAGACCAGTTTTTGCCACCTGGAACATCTCTATTTACATCATCAGCTTTTTTGTGACTGCACATGCATGGCTTCACATGTTTCGTTTTGTTGGAGGTATCACACACAGAGTGCTGTGGATTTTTTCCTTCTAAATCACTTTCCAAGCTAAGAAAAATGGTCAAACATGCAAAAAAATGTGGTGTTTTTTTTTTTCCCCACTATTATTTTTGGTTGACAATGAAATTAATCAGGAGAACTTTCTTAATTTTTTCATGATAACATCCGGATTGAAATATAGCAGACAACAAACACCTAAAGATAGCAAAGGGATTCTGATAAAATTTTCCATTCTCTATGACAAGCCAAATGAGCACTGCTAGTTACAAATTTTATTTTGTTTCTTTAGCAAATCTGAATAATAGGCACACCACTAAATGAAGAAAACTATTCTATGTTGTTTTTGGCCTTAAATCAATAAATTACATTTTTCTAGTGATATAGTCACTCTGTATGGAAAGTATTTTTCTTACTCCTTCATTTATTTCATATTATTAACAATTAGTTTTGCTTAGCTTGAACTTAACTACTTTTTAATAGACGCCTGGGATTTATGAATTCAATGTGTTGTTCGCCGCCTCTATTGAGGTCATCGAACATGGGCGGGAGGATCAGAAGAGAAAAACAATCAGGGTGATAACTGGAGAGAAGAATGCTACCAGGAAGGAGTAGAGAGAGTAATCAGGGATTATGTCAAGAATCAGGCTGCAAAGAGGTTCATCTCCAGACCATTGTGTGACTCCTCAGAATGTTGTTGTGTGAGTTAAAAGGGGGTGCCACTAGTTGAGCTCAAGCCCAGGGAAGTCCAGGGAGTTGGATATCACCAGTGAGTCCATACAGTGGAACTCTGATATTAAGAAATCGAAGGGACCACGATTTTTATTTCTCAATATCAGAATTTTTTAATATCCAACAGAGACCATAAAACAATGGGGATAACCCATACATTGATTCATCATTACTATTAGTTATTTCCCCTGATAAGCATCTCCTTACAAAGCCTTATTCCTCATCTCCCCCACCCGGCATGCCCTGCCCAAACCGCTTTACTTTCACCTGCATGGACAAAGAAACACCATCCCCACCCCAGGCTGTTTTACCTGGGCCTGGCATCACGCAAACATTGTCTTGCCTTTATCCATCAGTGTGTAATCAGAGCCGGCGGGCATTGTCAGGAGTGGATGAACAAACAAAAAGCTGGTCACGCGCTCAGTTTAACCATCTTTGGCATGCCGCCATGTGGTTTTACTCATCACTTCTGGGAACATTTCTTTATAAGCGAGATCGGGAGGATTGGCATTTCACAAATTTCAAGATTTTATTACAATAAAGAAATAAAACGGGACTGCACATTATTTTCTTTATTACTGAAATTTCTCAACATCCGATTTTGTAGTATCAGAGTTCCACTGTAATTGGAACACTGATGCTGTGCTCTAGTAAGAACACATTCAAAGGTGTTGCTGCTGCGTAAAGTTTCCTGAGTGTCAGCAAAAGACACCTTTTTCTCTCTCTCTTTTTTTTTTTTCTGCTATTCCAGTTTCAAACTTTGCCAATATTATATAGAGCTCAATTTTTAAGCATTTTTTTGTTTGAGTTTCTCGTCTTCCTGGTGTACTTCAAGTTAATTTTAAGGGCCTGAAACACGACCATCCATGTATTCATACTGTCGGTGAAATGCGATCCCAGCCAGATAACCAACCTTTCAATAGTCCCAGATCCAACCCATTCATGCAGAGGTTTTGTATGCCAACAAATTTAAAATTTAATGGCTCATTAGGACTGCAAAGCACCATGTTAGAATCTGTCAATGATGCACCTTCCCAAAGTAAAATGAAATTCTATTTTGATTCTTATATTTTTGTTGATATTTGGTCTGTTTTCTCTCTTCATAGATCCATGCGCTTAACGTAGCGAAAACTGGTCTCACGATTATTAGGCTATGCAAATCTAGATCTAATTCTAACGAAAAATAACAGGTATTTCTCACCTTGAACAATTTCAACAACATGCGCCAGGACAAGCTGAAGCACAAAACATCCAAAGTTTCAGAACTTATCCCTGTGGGTTCACACTGACACACGGGCTGCTCTGAAAACTTAATCTGCATCTAAAAGTAGGTCGACCGGCCCTAATAATAAATCAGCTGATCGAGAAATTTCCAGTACTAACTAGCATCTTTTCTTAAAACTGTTTGTTCTTGCTATACAACACAGTGAAACAGATATGAAATGAGATATAGGTCTAGTGTGAAAACTGAAACACGTCTTACCTCACTGAATACAGTATTTTCACATAAAAAACTGGGCACGATAACACAAGTTGGGCTCTGGTTTCCGACACACACTCTTATCGCAATCGACAGTAAGCTTTTTTTCTTTTTCCACAGCAGTGATCTCCCTCATATTGGATTCTATAAAACTAGAACCTGTTGAAGAGGAATTGAAACAAATTGTAAGATACTCGTTGCTCACTGACGAAAATGTTATTCCTAGTTATCGTCAAAAATATATATATATATATTTATTATATATACACAGGGAAAAATCATTGATGAGTCTGTTTTTTATTTTCAACCAACAGTGGGAAAACGTTGCAATATTTTATGGAGTGAAGTAATTCTTCAAGGGAGAGCACTCTAATGTTATAGAAAGTAAACTTCCGGTTTACAATATTTGAGGTGCTTTGTCATAGTGTTCACAGATATCAGATTGGCGTTAACGTAACAATTCAAAAATGGTAATTTTTAGTTGTTGTTTTCTCAAGGAAACAGTTATTCAGAGTAAGAGATATATTGTCACTAGATACTAGGAGTACTGAGATCTAGATCTAGATCCAATTAAATAATACTAAAGTCTAGATCCAGATCTCCTAATTGAATTCTCAATGGATTCCTTTCGGCTTTCCTAATTATTTTATGGCGTGTCAGAAATACTTTGTAATATTAAACTAGATCTAGTCTACACTAGATCTAGAGTTATAACAAAGATTTGATCTTTATGTTCGAATGCAAATTTGATGTCACTAGAAGGGTCACTAGAGTCTAATTCCCTCTGATGATTCAAATTCAATGATTCATTTTATTTATGGTATTTTATTCTCATTAATCTTGTCGATAGTGGATTGATTGATCAAACTTTTAGCACATATCCTAGACCACAGAGCTCTAAGAGGAGAGTGGATAAATACCAATGATAATCTAGATCTAGAGGGTCGCTGTCGCTATGTGGTTTGGCGTCTGCTTCATGGTGAAAACAATTCACATTGGTAAAGTTGTGGCCAGGATTAACTCGCGAGTCCTCCCATTGGGGGATGGAAGGACACGGAGATCGAAAACCTGCATTTTTTCAATGACTCAATGGTCCCCTGGCTTCCTCTGGGTAGGGAAGCTTGACATGTAGCCTTCCCAGATAAGGGCAAATATATTGCAGCGATCCCATGTATATGTTACGCACATTAAAGAATCCATGGCGGTTCAAAATTGATGGAGAGTAGGCAAGTGCTGCTGTTCGGGCAGATTTCAAATTTCTACCCACAAAAACCCGCAGCAAAAACAGGCAGCCACTTAGAGCCAAGATAATTCTATTCTAAGGATTGAAATGCTTAGAGAAAAGAAAAGAAACAGAATCTAGGTCTATATTGAAAGGGAGTGACTACAATGCCATATCTGGGATTTTAGCCTCTTGGGGCTGGAATTCCCAATTTTGCTTTTCACATTGATTTTTATGCCCTTGTCCAAGAGCAGTCTGACATCTTTCTTTGTAGAACTCCACAATATCCCAATGGTTGCCCTTATTTTCCCAAATGGGCAAATAAATAGATCTATAAAACCTATTTTTCCATTTTTTTTTTTTTTCCAAATGCAAGTGCAAAGCTTTTACCTGTCTTTGCAGGCCTACAATTTGTTGTTAGTCCTAAATGGTTGAAATCATGGTTAGATGGCCATATATTGGCCTCAGTGGTGTGAATAGCCTCAGTCAGTAGGGTATTTAGAGGGACTCTAGATAGTATTTGCTTGACTGCAATTTTCATCCAGTCTGTTTCACTTTCAGAAGTTTTCAGGTGACAATTCAGTATAGTTTTATGAGCGGAAGAAATATCTGGATGGATGAGATAAATTACTTTCTGTTTAAGGCAGACTTTCCAAAAATATATAAAAACAAACATTTGACAGAAATTAAATCACATATTGACCCCCCAAAAAATGGTTCAAACATTCCTGTGGGGTCTGTAGTGTAAAATGTATCATGGCGACACCCCCACCCCCCTTCATCGTTTACGCCAAAAATGTAAACCTGTATATATATGCATCTACCAGTAGAAACATCTTGTTATCATATGAGTGATCCATTGCAAATAGGTTAGATCTAGATCTAAATCTGCTGTCTGCACTTGTAGAGATGTAATCATCGTACATGACTCTGGACTTTGCAGGCCTCAATAAATTTCAAGTTTCAACATCTTAACTGTGGATATTGATATAAGCTGGTCAGAGAAATTAATAAATGTGCAGCCGAAATCAAATCTTTGCTCTCTCATGAAGCTCTGAAAGAGTATGCTAATAATAGAGATTTAAAAATAAAAGCATGATTGGAGGTTTGCAACCACTTTTCCATTCATGTTTGACATAAAGTTAGATATCCAGGTCTAGTTCTGGCTATTGGGACAGTCCTGTCTTAGTGCAGAGTTTCAAGTGGGGATTTTATTCAGTTCTATGACAGAACTATGGGGACATGGCAGATTTGTCTCAGAAGGGTCACAAGCTTGATACACGCATTAGGTTTGGCTAGGCCTGAGACAGACAGACGGACAGTTTCACTCATGCTATTCAACTTCCAGAAATGGGCCAGTAAGACATAGGATACCCAAAACTTATTAGTTCAGTTGGTTGAATAAGCACTTCAATCCCAATATTGATGAACATTCAACTTAAATGTGGATCGGTGATGAGAAAAAGTGAGAAAAATAGGACCAAAAAACAAAATTACTGATGAGCCATTTCATTTTGAACTTTAATAATATGGTGTTTTTACGGAGAGGTCACAGTCATCCATGGCCAAATGAACAAGTGACCATGAGTTTGCTATCACCTTGAAATTGAGATTTCAAGCCTCGGTTGCGCTCTAATATATTTTTTTTTAATTTGAAAAAAATATTTTTATATTTCTTATTTATGATATGTGTATATTTGGCATAATTTTTGTGTAGTGGTCTTCACCTAAGAACCTCTCTGCCTAAGAGCCTGGTTCACCTAAGAACCCGTTTCTGATGTGAGACAGAATTTTTTCTCTATACTTTTTTTTACCCTCTAAAAACCCGCTTCCAAATAAGAATCCGCCTAAGAGCCTAGTGTTGGACCAAGACATCAGAGTACTCATGGTGTGATTTCACTTGACAGAAACACATAGTGCTAGGTCTGCAGTGAAATGGGGATATGAGGAGGGGAAGGATGGTTGATATATGACAGCATAATTAGTCAACCGTAACCATTTCTTTGTTTGGCAGCACATGGGGCAGAGCCCGTGATGGGGATTGGCTCTGTGTATAAGTAGAAATAAATTTAGCCTCCTGACTGTCAGTTTCCTACTTCGGGTCGGCCTGGCCACTTTTAAATACTTGGGTCACTTGTGCGATTGTCTGAGGGTGACATGGTCATATCATGTTTTCTTTCCCATGGGATATATATAAGTAGGTTCATTACTACCACCTGCAAGTGGTGAAAGCCCACCATCAGTGGGATATCTCCCATGGAATGCCATCCTCTCTTTCTTGCTCCTGTCTTTTGTCCCACTCTCTTTCCTCTCTTCTTGACGTGTAAATGTATCGTACCATGTTTGGCACAATGTAGCCTTAATCGTGCTGATGTGCCGTTAAACCCCAACACAAACAAACAATTTGTCATGTTTTCATTCAACAATGATACCGTTCAACATGGAAACTCACTCTGTGTTTGAACACTGAGCGCTATTGATAAAATTATGCACTAAGAAAGGTCAGGAATTGTTAGATCTAATTACAAGATATACACAATAGAGAAAGCTATTCTTAGTCACATAGATAAGTCTTTAATTAATAGTAATGGTATTTTATGAATCCAGTCATGTCAGTTGCATTCAGTGAGATTTTCTCCTTTTCCGTCATTTTTTCTCTTTTTTCTTTTTATCCTTCAAAGGAGAGAAGAAGGGGTGAAATACAATCATGATTAGATTGTTTTGCTTTTGAAAACCTTCTGTTATTGCTAGTGTGAAATACCATTCTTCACTTCTTTCTCCTTCTCAATCACAGATTCCAGTTTGTCTTGTTTGAGCTTTGTTCATGAAGAATATGATCATCATTCATGTACTTTTTTGTGTTTGTCAGGTTTGCTTGTTTTTACAATCAGAATATATTGCTCCCAAACAGTAACATTGGACAAAGTTTGTTTGCAATAATTTTGAACCGCAAAGGATTTAGCCAACATTCTCATTTTGTATCATCATTCACAACAGCTTGTCATTAATTTTCCTCTCTTATAAAAGTTTGGATTTGGCAATGCATTCCCGGGATTTGCTGCGGGAAGGACATTCCAGGCAACTTACAAATGTTTCAGCGTCACCATGTTGGGTGATAGAGAAGATGTTGAGAGAGGAGGAAAGAGTAAGTTCACCGGAATTTTCCAAATCCATGGCTACATTCATCACATTATGTTATGTTTAATTAAATTTTTTATTACAGGAGACAACCTTCACAACTCATTTTTTTTTTTAAAGATTAGGATTATATACTTGGAAACGAAAAATGAAAATAGAAAATTTGTGCCTGAATTACTGAAATTCAAAGTAACTCTTTTGAAAGTCCATTTTAAAAGAACTTGAGATGACACTGGATGTTTTGTGATCTCAAGGTCTGTCTGCATAATTTCAGTTATAAAACATTTTCACCAGGCAGTTGAATTTGTTTATAATCATAAATATTTAAAAATAGCATTCAGTTGGGCCAGTTCATGGCATATTTATGGAGATTGTCAGTAAGGATAATGAACAAATTAATCATCATATCATATCATCTAGAAAAAATACATTGTATACTTTTGTACATCACTTCCACCTATGCAGTGTTCATGTTGAAATAAATCAATAGCTCCAGATGAAAATAGGCTAGAGAATATGATGTCCAACTGTAAGTAAGAGTACTGAAGCAGATTTATACAATTATCATCATGGGCCTGCTTCCTACTATTCACCACCACGTCTCAGCCTATCATATTATCCAACTGTCAAATATTTTTTTTTTTTTTCACTTCCCATGCTTTTCTATGTTCAGTGTCAATAAATATTTTATTCTGTCCTTTCTCAGGTAATTTCTAGTGAATTTCTTCTGACATTTTCATGTCTTATTGACATACATGTTCTTTATATTGGCATTCATTTAGACTGATCACATTTGCCAATCCAGGAAGTTTTTAAGGATTATTGATATTTAAGAAGTTCTACAAGAAGTTCAATTTTACTGATATCCACATTGTTATGTTTCTGGCTCTTTTCATGAGTCCTTTGGCTAAATATCTTTGTTCAGATCTCAGTATTATTTATTATCTGCTCTGCTGAAATGGTGAAAATGACTATATTACTGCATGGCTGTTTTTTCAGTTTTTTTTTAGTTTTCTATCATCGGTTTTGTTTTCACAGTCATCATGCCACCATCAGCACTGGATCAGCTGAGTAAGTACGAAAAAAATAAAATGTATTGTGGTTAAAGATGATCCTGGATTTTTACATTTCTTTTTAGAACAAATGTGCAGTATTTTTTGTTTTGGGTTCCTTGTACTTTTTTTTTTTTCCCAGGTATACAACCATGAAATTTGACATGGATGCAGAGCAAATTAATATGAACATTTGGTCAGAGGAAGTTTCTCATGTTTTCTCAAGTGCTTTAGAATTATGAGGTCATAGATGTTACTTTTATTTTAATATAAAGAATCTGCAATTTTCCTTTAATAGCTACTTTTATTATTCATTTTTGTTTTTTTTTATAATTTAAATTATCAAATTCACCATCAATCTTACCCTCTGACCATAGATGTTGAGTTAAGATTATGTATGCAAAATTCCAAGCAATTGGGTTGAAAATTATGAAAGATCATTTTATTGTGAAGTTGTGCTTTTTTTTTTTCTAAAGAAGAAAATTCAAGATGGCAGTTATTTGACACTATCCATGTATGATTTGCTGCCTTTTACCTCTTATATGACCATGCCAAATATGATGATAATGATGAGAATTGTCTATCCCTAACATTTTCAAAATTTCTTCCATGCCCTGTTTCTTTAAGCTGATGTATCATCATATTTGATCCAACAGAAATGTTGAGTCATTATCTTAATGAGGCACAGCAACTTTCTCAAGAAATGCCATTCGCTATCTCAACCTTGGTTTGTTTTCTTTAATAGAAATTCTTCTAGTTGATAATTGATCTACTTTACTTTCTTTGCAAATGAATCAAAATATTTTGAAAGAAGTGGGTGTTTGTTGCATGTAAGAATTAATTGAGAGAGTGTTTACAGAAATTCATTTCTGTTATTAGTGATATCCTTATCAAATTGAGGCAATATTTCTTAGCCTGCCATGTTCTGATATTATTCATGATGTTTTTGTCTCTAGGCATGTGACTGTGAATGTGTCTTTCATGTATACTGTGTTTCATCAGTTGTGAATGGAATTTCATTTTAAGGACAAATAGAGTTTAACTTGTCTTACCCTATTTTAGTAACTTCACAACAATGGTGATTTATATATCTTTATTTCTTCTGTTGCAGCCCGTCTCAATATCCAGTATCCCATGTTGTTTAAGTTAACCAACAAAAAGGCCAACAGAGAAACACACTGTGGTGTGTTAGAATTTGTTGCAGATGAAGGACGCATATTCATTCCTTACTGGGTAATTAGTTATGGTTTTTGCTAACTGATCATGAACTGCTTTTATTTGAACAGAGTATTTAGAGGAATCAGATATCATTATTTTGAGCATGCTGTTTAACATGATTTTTTTTTTTTTTTGACACATCTTGACAGATAAAGTATATTATGATAGAATATTTCATGTGATGAAGAATGGAAGGATTATTTCACATATTTAAACAATTGTCGGTGTTCTGTTTCTTGATTTAAAATGATTTCACAGGTTAGATCTATCTTGATTTGAGAATGAGTTTTTTTGGGGAGCAGATAGTCAAAAAATAAAATTACAATGAAATTTCCAAAGAATCTTTCAGACGGCTCAGAATCTGCTTGTTATAAAGATTGTAAGACCACCAGAAATCTTTTGCCAGGAGAAAGGGCATGATAATTTTGGTACACATATCGTGTTTTCTGTTGTGTCCACAGATGATGAGAAATTTGTGTGTGGATGAGGGAGATTTCATTCAGATTGACAATGTCTCTCTCTCAGTTGCCACATATGCCAAGTTTCAGCCCCAGTCAGTCGACTTTTTAGATATCACAAATCCAAAAGCTGTGTATCCTTTTGTCTTATCATGAGCTAGTTTTCTCTCCCAACTGTTGACAGTCTGTGTTATTTCTTCTGTAATTTTTATTAGGCCATGAAATCATTAGCTTTTGAGATTATGTAAAATGCTAGAATCAACCCTCTAGTCCAAGGTAACTGTTTCCAAGCAAGGTTTATTTAGATTATTGACCGGTTGATGTTGTTTCATCAAGACAGTCTGATAGTTTGGTCTGGTTTGATAGTCTGGTAGCAACTTTCTGTTTTCGTGTTCAAAAGTCTACCGCGCCAGCTTATCTAGCAGATCTACTATGCCCTTATGCACCCTCCAGAAACTTGAGATCAAAGAGTCTTAACCACCTCTCTATTCCCCATTCCCATTTGAAAAAATATGGGGATAGGGCA